>CAEFZP010001007.1:65000-137153 GCA_903064625.1 Mallotus villosus
CCGAGTGGGACCGTTGGACCAAAACTAAAGCTGAAGAGAGCGGCCCTGCTGTGCTGTTTTCGATCTTGTTGGAACCAGCTAAATTCAACTACAGTAAGATCATCGAGAAACTTGGCTAGCTTTTCTCCGGCTTACGTAATGAAAACACAGACTGGCTTTGTGCTCGCTGCTATGAGATTCTGGCAACTGCTGTTGCTGCAAGGTTCATGCAAAAAATCAAATGAGTTGGTGAATTCAAGTGTGTTAGGGAATAACCGACGGAATACATGTAGGCCTACCGGCGTTACTTTTTCAGAATACAAATTATGAGTAACTGTATTCCGTTACAGTTACAAAAATAGTATTTAGAATACATTTACATTGTTGAAGTCAATGAATTGCATTACGATACTTATCCTTTTCACTCGTTTATTCACTCTCTAAATAAATTAAGGCAACTCCATGCATTTCCCAGAACTTCTATCTGGTGGTTTCTACACTACGAAGACAACTAGAAGTTCTATCGCTCTTATGTCATTGCCTCTCCTTGCCTTTCCTTCTGCAATGCTATTGGCTAAGCCAATGCATGGCCATCACATGCACGGGGGATGCAAACTCACGTACCATGGTTGGCCAAAGCATGCCTCTCATCCACTCAAGTAGTTCTTAAACTCTAGAACAAGGGTGTATTAGTGTAGTTAGCCACTAGGTGGGGTGCGTGTGTAAAATATTTAAAAAGTAAAAGAAAAAAACTACAGTTTAAGTGATTTATTACTTTCTTTGAACAGCCTAATAAACTCTTCTAAAATATTACATGTGAAGAAACTGTTTGTTCCATAAAACACTATTATGAGTATGAACACAATTTTCACAGCTCAGCCTTTATCATCCCACTGCCTGCATCATCTCTCTCCCGTCTCCCACACACATCCACACACACATCCACATTCTCCCGCACATCTAATGTTTTTCTCATACAGAAAGAACTAACAAGAGTAAACGAACATGGCAGCAGCACATAAGCACCAAGTTCTCAAGGATCATTTGCTGTGAATATCACTAGGGAATCATTTAAAGTCAGGTTAAAGCATACATTGAATGAACCAAAAGAAAGATCCACCGTAGGCTCCTATGATCATGTCAAACCCATACACCCAGGAGATAATATTGGTTATCCACTAATGATATTTGTTAGCAACTGACACCATGACTTTGTAAGCAATTTTCAAACTGTTTCTTTACAACAGTGTGGCTCTGCTCATGCAGCCTTCAGTTGTGTGCATGGAAGGAAATGTCTTATTTAAGACAGTACACAAAAACAATGAGGGAGAGAGTTGTATTGTGACAATTTGAAACATTTGTGTAGTTGAATAATATTTCACATAAGTGGGCATTCATTGAAGTTAATTAGTTTTACAGTTATTGAAATACCAAATACAGTTGTACAAATGACAGGAGGGTATAGACATTACAGTTTAACATTTTTCTGTCATAGAATTGCCTAAGCATTTTCTCACAACAAAATGTTTTCTCACATCAATGAACGTTCACAACCCAGGTGCTCAAAAAATTCTAGTTGGAATAATAATCTGTACTGTGCACCAAAGCATATTTTATACACATACACATTTAGGCATTCCACTGTTAATCACTTCTTATTTTTAAGTTATATTAAATGGAACCAGCATAGTAAGGTCACTTGAAACTACATACATTACCGTCTATTATTTTCCAAGATACAAATCAAAAACACGCACTCACGTTTTGAAAGCATAAGGACTTGTCCACCAAAATCAACACTGTCGATAATAGAAACCCAAATCTCAATAAGGAAGTTTAGAGAAGCCAGGGATTTAAGGACATCACCCCGGACACACAGCTCAACGTGAGTCTGTTGACTTACATGCAAAGCTATATTCAAATAACAAAGCGGTACAACAAGCTAGGGGCCAAGAACTACCATTGGGGGTGGCACTAAGGACACAATGACCTTTGGTATTGACAGTCAGCGTTAAAGGCACATGTTATAATATTTTAAATACAGAATATAATTCTGTAAAGTATAATTAAGGAATCTTGACTTTACAAAGTTGGCTGTTAATGAGTGTAGATAGAATTGGCAAAAACAACGTTCTATTTAGTGTGAAATAGAGCCATGCTGAACATTGATCTTCAACCTGAGTTGTGAGTACATTAATCTTCCATTACTCCACATTGTAAAATATCCTCTGGTCTGCAACCAAAACCTCCCTAAAATAAAAAAAGGTGTTTCCCTCTGCTACAACGCTTGATCCTTGTGTTTAACCTCTTCTTTGCTAGTGATAGAAAGGATATTTGAGATAATTGAAGTCCATACCATCAGCTATCCTCCCTCCATACCGTTTCTCTCCATTTCAGAGGGAGAACCAGGAATAGGAAATCCCCATTCATGGTTCTAACCTCTAGTCCAACTCACCTAAACTGGGAAAGTCATTACTCCAGCCCAATCAGCCCTTGGTACCGAGCAGAGCAGAGGCTGGCTGCTGGCCGTAACTGATCTCATACCAACTGCTCTAATACTGCTTGGTCTACTTTTCCGCAGCCTTTTCCTTTTCCTCCTACTCTTGGTCTCTTTCTCACTGTGCAGATTAACTTTAGAGTGATAGTCATAAAGCATTGTTCCCATCTTCTTATGTAGGAAATATACTATCCAACCCCAGATCCAAGTTATATTAAAATGCACCACTTGGATTAGAATAACAGGAGGGAATCGTGTTGCTATCATAGTTTTGATGCAATTCGCTTGCGATCAATACCATCTTTAATACTCCTTTATCTTAATCCATGAACACCTAAGAACACTCCCAACGTTTGTGAAAACTGAGATTTGTGTGGGAGTGGGAGGAAGAGGGTGTTTTCTTGATTAGGGTACAAAACACAAACACAAATGACCACATCATGACCTTCCACCACTCTTTCCTCCCTCCTTCCCTCCAGTGGGTCTGACGTCAATTCTGACCACTGCCTAGACAGGATCTAGCCTAGCTCGCTCCTCTGAGACATGGCTGTTGTGTTTCACTTCTCTGTGGTATTTCTGTAAAGAAGAGACACACTCCTTGGGGGGTTGGCGAAGACTGAAGACATTGATGCCTTTTCACTCACATCCTCGAGTGTTTCTCCCCCTGAAGGCTGTCAATCTCAGCTACCACTTGCGAGATAGTTTGACAGTATCAGGAATTCACATGACATACACAAGCACAATCACACCAATGAGAGACTAAAGCACCCCCATTTATATACTAGGCCTACTGCCTCAACCCAGTGACATTCAAGTGACCAGCTGAGACACTGTGGGTATAGCCATGCCCTACCTGCAATCATTTATGAAATGTACTCCAATCCCACTACAGATATCAAGTAACATTTTCTCATCTCATTAAATGCTTATTATCCAGCACAGACAGCCTGATATTTGTACATATAAATCTCATCATTCTTAATAAATGGGAATTGAAATCCTAGCAATAAATATATTTGGTCACTTAATTATTTTTATTCAGGTTGAGCAGATGAAAAAATGTCTGACCATTATTGCCCATGCAATGTAGCAGTTGTAGGACTAAAGTTAAGACAGACAACATGGGGGAGACGTTTGAAATGTGTAACTCCAGGCTCTATTCCGGATTCACAATGTCCCATGGCCAAAAGAGTTATCAAACGATGTTGTAATTGGGTCAAGTTAAAAGCATAATCACATTATTAAAAGGAAACGGTTGAAAATAATATACATATATTAACAAGAACACAAAATAAATGCAGACTGTATTTGTAGATGTCATGGTGGAAATACATGTCCTATTATCTAAACACAGCTGGATACTTTCCAATGTAAGACCAAGAGACCTGTATAGTTCACATGCTGGGAAGTCAACAGTCCTTTTCTCACTCTCCATGCGAGACGAATGAGAGCATCTGTCTCGGTTATCCATTCATTCTACCCTTTTCTTCTTGGAATGCTCAAAATTCCACAGCAAATAAGTCCTGAAGGTGTGTAAAAGTCTCCAGGCTTTTCGAGTTTATACGTTAGTGTGTGTTTGTTTCTGTGTTTGTGAGAGATTGTGTCTTGTCTGTTTGCGTGTGTGCGCACTTGTGTTAGATGAGAAAATGTGTGAGTGAGACAAAGTGTGTGATCAGGATGAAGCCAGGGCCTTGATCAGGTACAGTTTGTCTCCCTGCTCGCTGGTAAAGATGGGTGCCTTTTTGTAGTGTTCCACTAATTCCTCCATGGAGCTGAACTTGCGCTGTCCAATGCAATACAGGCTGTCCTTCAGCTGCACCTTGAAATGCTTGTTCTTCCCCTGTGCCTTCAGGGAGATGGAGAAGTCGTTGGGCTGCCGGGGATAAAGGAGGAGAGAAAATATTTAATTTAGCTTAAAGGTCACATGACATGAAGGAGGTTATTTAACATTAATATGAGTTCCCCTAGCCTGCCTTTGGTCCCCCAGTGGCTAGACATTTTGATAGGTGTAAACCAAGCCCTGGGTTCTTCTCCGCCTTTGAGAAAATGAAAGCTCAAATGCTCGGTTTTGAAATCCTCTCCTTGTATCGTCACAAGGAGGACGGTTACCTCCCCTCTCTCTGCTTTGCCCGCCCAGATAATCTGGCCCGCCCATAAGAAAGCTACGACCGTGCCAGTGTTTTTACCCTCAAGAGACATCATGGCTTGCAAATGAACGAAGCATTACATTTGCTCAGTTTGGATGTACAAAGGAAAACAAAAGTATTTTTACAGTTCCTTCATCCGAGCCTCTGAAGACCCAGTGTCTTAATTGTATTTTCTCTGGAAATGCGCCTACAAAACTTCCCAAAGTTTTGCATGTCTGCGCCAAACATTTCAGCCACTACTGTTTCCTCAACTTGAGCTAATACAAAGCTGGCCTTGCTGAAATTAAATTCTGGATCAGTACTAACTCTCCTTGGTCCAGCTACAAACCTCGGACAAGTAAGTTAACTAACGTTATATAATTTTGTTGCTTTACTGTATATGGTTACCTAGCTTGCTACCCTTAGAATGTGGCTGTAACATTAGCTGTGCAGCTAACAGCTGAGTTAGTCTCGCTAATGGAAAGGTAGATAGCATCAAGTATGTGTGTGAATACACATGCTATAACGTTGTACACTTCTTTGTTATTTGGATAACCGTTCTGCTGTTGGTGTTATGGCGCATTTCGGGAAAGAGACTTCAGATACAGTATTAGGAGACCACTAAGGCCTATACAAAAGCATCCAAAAACAGCATGTCATGTGACCTTTAATGAATAGAGCACTTTTCAAAATGTAGAATTAAAGAGTCATTGTGTTAATAAAAGGTAGAATACCACAATAAAAACATATATGAATGTTTCCATATGCATGTGGGGAGTGACTCACTGATGACTCGCTGTCTCGGATGAGGAAGTCCCCTTCTGTGCCTCTCTGGTTTAGTGCCACCTCCGCCTGGTGGCGAGTAACTTGCCGTAGTACCACTGCTTTCCCGCAAAGCGCCCGCTGGCCGACGGTGAGATGTAGTCGCAGTCGGGCGTGGGGGGCCCTACGGGGCCTGGCGAGGAGGGATTGTGGGTAGTGGAGTCCTGGAGCACGGTGACGTAGTTCTTGGGTACTAGGCCTAGCTGGCCGTCTGACTTGCGGCACTTCCACCACTCTGGGTCATTCTCTGGTTTCTCCACCACCTCCATTACCTCACCCTTCTCAAAATTCAGCTCCTCGTCGTTGCCCGAACTGAAGGGGTAGAGTGCTTGCACTGCGTGGAGTACACGGTTGCCGTTAGCCGCGCTGCTGACGACCGCCCCTAGCTTCTCTGTTAACAAACCTGTGGGGTCGCCCAGCCCGCCCACACCTCCGCCAGCCGTCCCGTCTGCGTCCTCCGTCACGTAGTTGGAGGGGAACCAGCCCGAGCACCCACTATAGCTCCCCCGCCACCATCCGTCGCTGCACTTCTCCATCACCACCACGCGTGTCCCCTTGACCAGAGACAGCTCGTCCTCGCGTTCTGCTGTGTAGCTGAACTTGACCAGCGCTGGGAGGTTGAGGTCGTACAGGCGCTCGCCGTTGTCATACATGTCTGAGTCGGCATTGGAGGCCGTGTCACGCATCCCACCTTTCCGCTTCACCTTTCCGATCCCTGAGGAGGGGACATTAGAACAGGTTTGAGTGGTTATGAGCACATGTGACTACCTTGTGACGGCAACTTGTGTGACACACAAGAGATTGAGATCCAAAGATGATTTTCAGGTTAAACTACATGACTTGTAATGAACAATTTAAAACCAGATTACAATTACAATACAATGTAGTGTTGTCACGGTACTCATTTCAATAGTCGGTACCAATACCATTGACATTTCACAGTACTCAATATTATTTTCAATACCAAAGCAAAAAAAATAAATAGGTTACTGAACAATTCATTTGTTGACAGTAACAGTCACCTACAATATCTAAGGCTGTAGCCTACTTATGACAACAACAGAACATTAATACAACTAGAAAGGTACATTTCCTAAAGAAAATGTGTGTGTTTGCTGAATGCAGTTAAAACTATTTTGTTTTGATGGCTTGAATAACAAAGAAGGTTTTACAAAGATTTTAAAAGAGGTATGTGCTTTTCAAACAAAATGGTCAGAAAAAGTATTAAAAGTAGGCCTATATCTGTCATTGTTATGCATTGCGATATTTTCTTACTGTTGAAAAAGGAGAAAAAAAGAGTGATGAAAAGAGTATCTTACTGACTTTCATAAATGTTTAAGCGTTAAAAGTATTAAAGAATGAAAGACTGAGAAACAGAAAAAAGTTTGAAGTTATCAAGATCATAGCAGACAAAAGTATGTCAGCAGTATGAAGGTTCAATATTGCCATATTGAACTATGTTGCCCTATTTGTACTATAGCCATTTTATATTTTATTTCATTGTAAATCTTTTAAATTTGTAGCCCCTTAGTATGAGTTACACTTGTACACTTCTTAAGATTCTTATGTATGGAAGCAAATCAGTGCCATAATGTTTTGAATTTTAAAAAGGCATTGAATACTTAATATTGAAATTTAAACAACACTGAATTCTCATCTGAATATGTTTCAATGTAAAATAAAATTCAGGTTGCTTAAATTCGAGCCTAAAAAAATCGACCCTATCAAATTCGAGCAGAAAATTGTTTTCTAGCTCTTAAATATAGTGATGAAGAGCGTTGGCCAATCGGATTGGGTCCTTGTTTCTTGTAACGTAGCAACGGTTGGTCAATTGTCAGCAAACCTAGAACCTAGAATCTAGGTTGAGGTTCAAGGTGGAGGAGAAACTAATCATGTGTGCACACCAAGTCCTGTTCAGACACTGAATTTAAAGATGACATCAAAATAATAATCCATTGTGCAGGGTTGCCGATGTTGTCGCTGTCCCTGGTGAGTTTTTTTATACTTTTAAATTAAATCTCGTCACATTACGTGACTGCTGTGCAACTGCAAAAGCTAGCTACTCTAACTCAGAATTCTGCTGCAAAAAAAGCTGAAGTATTGTGGGTGGTAAATAAGATCATGTTACATCTAACCAGCGGATCATTTCTCGCAAGTGTGTCAAAGTGGTATTTGTACAGACAGTATTAACACCGTAGGAGTGAATAACGCATGCATCGTCATCGTCGTCCATCTGACTTTAGCTGAAGAAGCTTGAGAGAGGATGCAATGGGAAATTTCCTACAGTAAACTAGTGGTTGTAAGACCCTGCGGTTCAGGTAAATTCAGGTAAATATCGCTGATAAAAAGTACATACTGTTACGAAGCATTTGTTTGTAGGTAACGAACGATAGACGTAGCTAGTTTCGCCGTTCTATGGCAGCTATGATGACAGTCTCGTCACTAGAATGGCCATAACTTTAGATAGATAAATACTTGTATTATCCCGTGAGGGAAATTCAGGTGTCCTTTTGTTTACAACAAAAGATAGATAGATAAGATAGATAAATACTTTAATAAAAGATCATATTTCAAATCTGTCTGCTGTTCTACATTGCCCACACAATTACGTATATATGTATCAACTGTAACATGGCCTATATCTTGTATTGAAAATTAGCTCGTCTGTATGGTGGACTGAGAAAACATATTGTCAAAGCGGAGCGAGCCGATGTCGTGGGAGAATTCCTACTGTATTAGATGTACTGCTTCAAATTGAAAACGGAGAAGATATTTAGATTAAAGACAAGTTTCTTAACATCTGTGTTTAATATCGTAAATTAAAAGTAAAAACTTTTCAGTTACGAAGCATTTGTTCATAGTATGGCCAGTTGCAAGCCTTTCGTGAACCCCGGTTTAGCTGTTCGTGACGGTCAGCTATAACAGTGTTGAGCCTTGATTCTTTCAGAAAGTGAAACTTGCTTAAAGAAAAATGATCTAGCTGGATTATGTACACTTTAAACTCAATGTACATACCTTGTTTGGCCAATTTGGTCGATTGAGGACAAAGTCGAACCGCTTTTAGTTATGGAGAGCGAACGCGCTAGTCTCGATTATGAGAGGAATTGCGTTTCCACTCATCACTTCAGTGGTCATAGCTTTTAAACAAAATAGTCTATCTTAAATCTGTCTTCTGTTATGAATTCATGACAAAATTACGCACATTTCATACACACTAACCTGTCCTCTGTACCTGGACTGAAAGTGGTTCTTAAACAGGAGAAGATTTTTGTCAGAATGGCTCCGTGAAATGGTCTTGATAAAGGATGATTTGCCTAACGTAATCATATAAATATTTACATCATTAGAAAGCCCTACATCTTGTCTTCAAAATGGTATAAACAGTTTAAGTATATTATTTGAAAACGTCTGCATATTCAAGAAAGAAAGTGTTAAACAGTGTAGAAAATTGACTCTGTGAGAAACAGTTGTCAGTGCATGACGTCACAATTGAATTTGACTTGAACATTCTGAACCATTGAAACCCATTCATTTTTTTAAGCACTTTAAACTTATCTAACTTAAAAACTTTAAAAGTTATCTGTGAGAAAAGTAATAGCACACTAAATCAGTTCAGACTAAATCAAGTGAACTTTTAACGGTGTTTCTAGTTTAAACGGTGTGAAACTAGTAGGGGGCAGAAAAAAGTGTGAGGAAAATAAAATAATAAGTATACGCAATAACAATAGTGTCTTTGCTTGTCAGCAAACACACTAATTACAATGCACTAGTGCACAGTGCCCGTGATGCAGTCGGTGATTAAGATGTCAGTGAAACTATAGATAGTGCATTGTGCCTGGGATAAAATTGGTGACACACACAGATTTCTGGAATTATAGATATATGCTGTGCCCATCATCCAGTTCTTCTCAGTGGTTTTGGTACTGATATTTCTCAGATCACAATTGACATTCTCTGTCATCTCTGAAGTACTTGTTCAACCTTTACATCTATTCTAGTCAATGTCAATTGCCAATGCTGTTCATGCAAATGATTATGTAGCCTTCAGTTGTCTGCTGTTTCCTACGTTATAATTGGGTGTGCCACAAAGTCGTGGTACATCCTTTGTTATCTCACATATATATTTATTTATTCTTTTTGCCCCCCTAAGGCTCGGTCAATATTTGGACTACATAGAAAACGACAGTGTCAAAAGTTTCGTCTTGGTCTCGATTGCGTTGGCATTACTTTTGTTTACGTTCCATTGCACAGTTTAGGAGGATACAACGTTTTTGTGGCATAAAGTTGATTTTGTCGGCAAAGGGTAGACTACTCAGTTATAATAGCCTACGTCACAGCGTCGGCACATGTTAGCAACGACGCATTAGATACGACGTGCATAGAAGACTGTTGCGCACGATACCAAGGATGGTATCGTGCCGCCCCCCCTAGCATCCGTCAATATTTTGATTACTTAGAAAACGTCATGTCAAAGGTTGGTAGCCATTGAGTTGCTTGTCTTTTTATTTACCTGGCTAACTTGCTAGCCACAGTCACTGACGATACTAACGTCACGAAACACGCGTGACTACCTCTAGCAGAACATTAGTTTAGCAGCTTGTTAACTTCTGGGAGATAGCTAGGCTAACTATAGCTTTAACGCTACTACAAGGCAGCTGCAGAAACGCCACAAGCAAAGAGGCCAGGGTGATAACTATTTACTCATTTTACTTTGTGATATGAAACACAATTGTGAAGTGTAATGTACAATATAATATGATATTATTGAGGAACTACGTCTACTATTTCACTGAAGCATTAGCATCATGACATTAGCCTATGTTGCCCGGGCAACACATACTACAGCGGTCTATGATGCATCTGTTTTCAATCGTTAAAATAAACATTACTCACAAATACATTTTCGTTGTACGATTTATTATGACATTAGATTACAAGTAAACGATTTGTTGGTGAAATAATCATTACCTGTAATTTCAAACCAGTACTGCAACGCTGTAGCCTACGCGAGACACTGTGTAGCTAACAAAAACATCCACAGCTGTTTACAGTAGGAAGTCAAACGGCGACAGAACATGTTCGGCACTCCCTTAAATCAAAAGTATTTCAATAGGTGAAACTGTCTGACTACTAACCCGAACTTCATTGACACAGCCTAAACTTGTCAATCTGTTCATGAAAGCAATATTTAATTTCAGCCTAAACCGTACAACGGAACGTTCAACCAACGATCGCCACCAAGACGAACACTGTAGTATACAATTTACCGGTGCAGCTTCTCCACAAAGGGCTATATCGCATTTTGCGTTGTTACTGACAATGATCGCTATTGAGCTTTTTATGCATGAACGATTTTCCACTAAATAAATGTCAAGCTTATTTACGTTTTTTGGGGGCATGTCATAAATTAGCAGACATAGAGCTACTGTTTGAATCGCGATTCCATCTGAAATATTTCCAGTGATAACGTTGTTACAGTAGCTTCTTTCCAAGGGTGTTCTTAATGAATTATTATGCAATAGACTGTGAGTAGGCTAAATGCTTGAAAATATCACTAGAAGGGAAAAACTTAAAGGGACGGACAAGCAGGCACACCCTCACAATTCTGTGGCGCACCGCCACAAATTAGTCTATGTGTGGGAAACACTGCTAGTAGATAACATGATGCTACATCTTGCCAGCGTATCAGATTTTTGATATAAATATTGCGAGTAGGTAAACCCAAGTCTGCACACTTTGCCATGACGTTATACGAACTACAACAGTGAGAACTACAACTCTGCATTCATCTGTCTGACACGCCCCTGAGCGTGGTGCACTGTGGGCAGGGAAGTGATTTGCGTTGCCGTAGTGGACACGCACCATAAAGACAAAAAATGAGTGTAGACTGAGTATAGACAATAAGCAAACTCAATTGAAAACTAAGGGGTCATTTGTAGAGCTCAAAAATACTTTAACATATTTTATAAGAAGTAGAAAGAGTGGATTCAACACACTTCATGGGGCTCTATAAAACACAAATTTCGCCCAAAAATTACCCAAAACTATGGCATCTAAAAGCCTCTGTAAAAATGTGTTAACCCTGTTGTTCCCTCTCTTTTTGTATGCCCCAGTATTAGGTATTGCATTTGCAGTATGCTGCAAACCATTAAGGACATCAACTGTGATGTTTGCAAATTGGTTTCTGGTGATAAACGAGGTTCTCATTGTCGCTAAATTTAGCGACCTTTGGCCTTCCCTAGTGACAAAAAATTTGAATCTAGCAACTTCTGGTGAGATTTTTCTTGCATCACTGTGCTTGTCAGGGTCTGACTCTGCACGTGGTATACCGTAACTTTAGAAATTCTGGTATCGTACCGTTTTTCTTTTTTTGGGGGGAGTACCGACGTGGTACAGGTTTTTATGACGACACTAATACAATATAAGTGCCAGCTCAGAACTCTGACTAATAAGAACATATCAGCCATGCTGGTTCATTTAATTTCTATAAAGTTATTGGTTGCCGTGTCTAGTAGGTTCCTACTGTTTAATTCAACATTAAAGAGGTTTATCACAACGCAATAACAACTAGAGAGCGTACAATTTCTGGGGAAATTATAGGGTGTGCTTACTTGGATGCAGTTGGGTCCGTTCCCTTACATTTTTCCATTCTAGTGATATTTGCAAGCATTTAGCCTACTCATATTGCATAATTAATTAAGATCCCTCTTTGAAACAAAAGAACCCCCTTTGAAACAAGCTACTGTAACAACATTGTCACTGGCAATATTTACGATGGAATCGCGATTCAAACAGTGCCGTCTGTTAACTAAAAATATGGCCCCCAAAACGTACATTAATTTAGGGGGGAATGGCTAATTCAAAAGAAGTTTGCTAGAGGCAAGCTGGCTGCTGATTGTTTGAAAGCGCCGGAAATGAGGACAGTACTACACACTGCCAGTGCCAGGGTGACCGAGTCTGACTCTGAGGCTAACGTCAAAACAAGATGCGGTCTCACTCAAATTCCAAGTTTCACACAAATCACAAAAAAATGTTGACCTGCTGGCTGTCTTTGCAATCGCCATATCTTAAGCTAAATTATTTGAGTGAGACACTCGATACACCGCGCCTCACTCAATACACAACATAGAAATATATCTATGGTGTGTAGCCTACTGTCTTGGATGCCACAGCTAAACTTTATGTCAAAAGAAACATTCTCATTTCCGTCGCTGATGTCAAACTTGTTTACGTTTTGGGGGGCATATTTTTGTATCCACCACCTGGCTGTCTTCACAATAGTCATATCGTCATAACATTGCCCTCCTTCTGTTTTTTGGTTTAGAATTGACCGAACTATCAAATTAAGAAAATACTGACGCTTTCTAGCATGGCTGCCCTTCACGGGCGACCCGCACTCGCTCAAATGACAAAGACTTTCATGACTTAACTCAAAAATCTGCGATTTCAGTTCCACTCGAAATTGCTTTCTCAACAAAACCCAACGGTTGGGATTTTTTGGGGTGGGATTTTTCACTCATAATCTTTACTCCAATTTGCCTGCTAGAACGTCTCTATCACTATGTATCCATGCCTCGTTGCTAGAGTGTTCTGACACAGTGACGTAGGCTAGAAGTGAGTACCCTTCGCCGCCAAAATAAACTTTATGCCACAAAAACGTTGTATGGTCCTAAACTGTGCAACGGAACGTAAATTCTGATACAACCAACTCAATCGCTACCAAGACTAAACTTTTGACACCAACGTTTTCTATGCAGGGTTTTTCCTGGGTCAAAATGGGTCTTCGGTGCTCCAAAAAAAAAGACAGTGTGTTACTGTGTCACCTTATTAGAAGACATGTAAGAATAATGGGCCCTATAAAAATAGGCCCTATACTAGGCCCTACTGATCCAGACTGGCCCACCAGAATCGGCCCCCGTAACGTCACCACAGCTAACCTGCATGCACATTCTGTTTAGATGTGATGCTAGTTCGGGAGTTCCATATGTAATGCGAGCGCGTTATGTGCGCGAGCCAAATTTTTGGGCCTTTATTTGAGCGCTTAATATTTGAGATTTGTGTGAGCCGTTTTTCAATTGGTAACACCTTGTCTAGTGCAGGTGATGTCTTTTTGTCTCACATTTTCAGCCCCACCCTTACGTTTCTTAGCCTGGTTTTCCATTGTTATTTTTCTCTTAGAAGCAAGCTATTGTTCTTGTCTTGATCAGACAAGAAGACACACTCGATCTTTATATCAACGCGATTACTATTGATCAAAACAGAACGAGGGTTCGGCTGTAGGCCTAATTGAAAAATAATATTAAACATATTCACGGACATGCACTGCACGAGTGATTAATTGTGATGACGGCTCCAATAGAAGTTATAGCGAGCACATATAACTTAATATATATATCTTCTAATCAATGTATTTATTCCCAGGTGTTCCCAAATAGTTAATCAAACTTTTGTCAGCATTTAGATTGGAAATGTAATTTGCATTCGTACAGGTGTATTCGTGCACGTTGGGCTGGCCCTCGCAGCGGAAATACCGCTCTGTCCATTCGCGCACCTCACAGTTGCGTTTTGATCAGACAAGAAGACGCGTTTATCAACTCGATTATTGATCAAAACAGAACGAGCGTTCGGCTGTAGCCTACTCAAACTACTTTACTCGAGCCTACTGAAGAACCTATTTCGCTGACATGCATTGCACGCGTGATGAACACAGCTTTAAAGAAAATAAAATTATTGCAGACTTTTTTTTTGCCTTATAGGCGCTTGGGATTTTTCATAGGCGCTCGGGAAAACGGCTTATATGTGAGATAACAAAGGTTGGCGCTTCTTTCCGAAGGCAAAGCGCACACCCAATAAATGAAAATAAAATATCAGAAAAACAAAATGTACTTATTTATGTAAATGCACCATACACAATGCAATGCTTTTACTTATTTTAATTTACTTATTTGTATCTATTTATTTATTTAACGTTACATACTATATGTATAAACAGGTTGAAGCATATAGTGAGGGATAATGCGGCTGAACAATCTTTGCTCCAACCCAACAATGCCAATGTCAAAATTGTCAATCACTTTCCTCGGAATTTACATTTAGTCATTTAGCAGAGGCTCTTATCCAGAGCGACTTACAGTAAACAGGGACATTCTCCCCGAGGCAAGTAGGGTGAAATGCCTTGGCCAAGGACAGAACGTCATTTTTCACGGCCGAGAATCGAACCAACAACTTTCTGATTAATAGCCCGATTCCCTAACCGCTCAGCCAACTGACCCCCCCAATTAGAGGGTGAAGTACTGTAGTCCTAGGCTGCCGGTCTCAGTCTGACATGACAGAGCTTGCTAAGCTATACTCAATGAGATCCCCAAACTTGTCTTGGCATATTCCTTGTATTTGGTAAATGTCAAAATACATTCTCAGAGTATAGTATACAACTGACGCTTGAGTGTGTGAGAGAGATCCCAATACTGTTACTTTGCTGGTTCAGATTCTGCAGGCATAGTCCCAATCACATTTCACTGCAGCTAATCGCATTGTGCTAATCACCTCACCTTGCTGACATAGCCAGGCTGAGTGACTAGGTTTATATTCCCCCGCAGCTGGATACCATGTTGGATCTCGCTCCCTCCTTTCCTTACTCCTTGGCTCTTCCATGCCCTTTATTCTCTCCTTGACTTAACTCTTCATCTTTCTTCTCCTTTTCACTCCCTCCTCGCTATTCTCTCGGTTCACTCTTTTCCCCCTCCCTACCTCACACTTGTTCTCCGCTCTTTACCAAATTCAAAAGATTAGTCTACCACCAGATGATGAATTCCCAGGTACCTATCAGAATAGTGTTTCAAGAGTGGCATCTCGGTTTGTTTACAGGGTAGGCATATGGGAGTGTGAGTCCTCATCAGCTATATGGAACACACTTAGTGATGACTTCATGAGAAGACTATACGAAACATAACATTTAGCAAAGCCTGTGCAACATACAGATACCTAACTGCAATGATAATTGACAATGCAATGCAATTGTAGACAAAGAAATGTATGCAATGATGACTTACAACTCTGACAGGGCCACCCCTAGGTGCACTATTGTTGTGTATAACAAATAAGTCCCCTGACAGTACATGAACCAGTACGGCCCTCATCCTTGGAAATTAGGTTGATCCTTATATGAAGCTTCAACTTGTCTAGGTCAGACTTTGGCCACAATGATGGCAAAAATATATATAATCATTATGCGCAAACACACATATATGACTGACAACTAAGTAAGGACACAATAGGCACACTTGAAATCGCCTCCTACACAGTAGCTTCTGTGAAACAGTGATTACAGTGCGTCTTTGTTGTTTCTTGTGTAATCAAGTCAGCCTACCAAAATTACACAGGGAGGAAGGGTGGAGTCACACACATGGTGGGGAGTGGTGTGTGAGCATTTCTGGGAGTCAATATTTTTGTGTGTGTGATTACACAAAACCAAAGACTTTACGTTAAAGTTATGTTATTCTGTTAACATGTTTAACCATTTATTAAACACATCCTGGATATAAAAAGAACAAAAATGAAATCAAATTTCTAGTGATAAAAAGATAAAAGTCGGCAAAACAATGGACTTTTAACCTCAAACATGACGTGCTCTCTCCCCTGCTGACAGCCATCTCTGCACAATTCTGTGTGGCTGAAACTGTGATACCTCTGGTCCCTCAATGCTAAAATATAAAATCTTCGATAGCATTTCATCAGTATGATACCGAGTACCCAAGTCAACACCATTCTCCTGCTGCAGTTCAATAGCCCGGGGGAACGAGGCGAACGGCTGGCCATCTTAATTACGTGATATGCCGTTGTTATAAGTCGTGCAATAACACGATGGGCATCTGCATTTAAATTCTTGACCAGCATGGTCAACGGCCTGGAAGATGGATTGTCAACCACCTGCTTCGGTGTCACGCAAACCAGCTGCTGTTTGCTATTAGCATGGCTGGTCAGGGATTGTTTTCGGTGCCTGTGTAAAAAGATCCACTTCTGTCTGCTTTAGACGGGAACATACGACAGTGCATCTTAGTTCCATAAAAAAGTTGCTTCCGTTTGAGCTCGTAGCTCTACTTTGCTGCCATCTTCACTTTAGTGTCTCGCGCCAGTTGTCACATTTTTTATTGAGATTACAGCATTACAATTTGACAACCACTCGTCACTCACTACTCAACTCTTGATTGGCCAACGGTGCGGCCACGAGCTGCAAAGTTATATATGCATTTAGCAGATAGCAAAACATGCAGGATGTTAAGTTTTACAATGCAATTTTTTTTCAATCAATGCTTTGCAGTGGCCCGTTCGGGACAGCGAGTTGCTAGTATAACTGTCCCGACATTACTTTTTACTGGCCCCGGGCCATCGTTATTGTCGAGCCCTGGCCTTGAATGATCTTCCAAACAACTTGTATAGCGAGCCACAGAACTATGCTGATTCTGTTCAGAAAGCGACTAACCAAGTAAAGCAAAAGTAACAATACCCGAATGGGTGAAGCATCACACTGTAACTAAAAATGAACAAAGGCCGTCAGGGAGCAGTTACAGACCTTCCAGGCTCTTGCTCCCACCACCACTCCCACCTGTCTGCGGCAAGAAGGACAATTGTCTCTCTCAATCCTCAGCTCTTCAAGGGCCTCAGTTACCAAATGAATGATGCCTGGTGTGTATCCAGTGTTGCTCACTAACTCACAGTCGTTTTGTTCAATTCGGCAATGAACTAATATTGACTTGTTACAAGATAACTTCAGGGTAAAACCATTGATGTTCTTGATGTGATTTTACCATGTAGTTGTTTCAGCTCTATCCTGACCTGACATGAAAGGTTTCTCGTTCATGCAGTCTTTTGTAGTCAGAGCCCTGGCTTCTACCTCAGTACTTTTCTAATCTAATCGGTCTGGTGTTCAATTCAGATGAAAAACATTCAGGATTGTATACATGTATCCTATGACATATTTTGTAAATAAATATATTGGATATTGGACATATATATTGGAAAATAATTTATAATATTAGTTAATTTAGCCAAAAGACTGCTGTAGTCTACTATTAAAAACCACAATAAAACTAATCCTGGACATTGCTACTGTTAACCTACTTAGAAAAGGCCTTCAAGATGGGTTAGGAAAATGACTTGATTGTTGTGAGTAACATCCCTCATCCTCGCTTGATTTCAAAAGCTATTTTCCTTTGCGTGTCATGTGCTGAGGATGCTGTGAGGAAGGAAGCTGTATTGCATCAGATGGCAGTAAATCAGAGGAAGGTGAATAGCCATTTCTTCGCCCTGCCGTCTGTCTAACTATACTCCCCCAAATTTGACTTTTTGCCTAAAAAAAAGATGGAACTCCTATTATTCATTTTGTTCCCCTCCTCCCTCCCTGACTGTGCTGGCCGCCTTTCCATTGTCTTTACAGGGCCCTCTCGACCCCTCTGCTTCCCTCCATTCCAGGGCTCTTCCTCTGTGTACAACAACACCTCACGTCAGCCAGTCTGACATACTTTATGAGAGCAATTCCGCTAGTTAGCTAACCGGCACATTTTGATACAAGAGACCAGCATTTTTTTTTGTTTTTTGTGTCAAAAGGTCTGGTGAAATTCATTATACCAAGATTGATTTTCACTTGGAAATGAAACCGTAAAACTCTTGGGGTTAACAGAGTTTATTGGTGTAGACAAGGTGTCCCGCATGACCAATCCTTTCAAAGATCGTTTGCGAGTGCTACTGTATATCTAATTTGCAGTGTTATAAGTTTGGTTAATTCGACAGTAACACATAGTACTGCACATCCATAACTTTGTGCTCTCCTTTTAAGGATGCTTTAGAATTGTCACAGCCACACTGGCAACTACACCGTAAACTCTAACTGTGTCTTCAATTAAACATACATGATATTTACTTAAGTCATTTGTTAAGACTAATTGACCAAACTAGGTGTACTGAACGTTAAGCTAGTTACTAATGTTATTGAGTAGAGTTCCCTAATGATCTCAAGTTTACAAAGAATATCTCTCTCTCGCGCAAGATTTAATAAAATAAATAAATCAAATAATCCAAATGAACGAGTGCGGTTACTACAATCAGAACACCAATGAATGAGGAGGGAATACATGGTAAGTTACCAAATAGGCTACTTTGCTTTGACAATCACATTTTGAGTGAGTAAAACATGTTAAATTAGTAAAGAACAGCTAGCAAATTACCAAAGCCTGCAGTCCTATTAACTCAACGTAAGCGTACGTTATCTAAGTTTTCCTTAGCTAGTTCGAGTTAGCACCATAGTACTGTACAATAGGCCAAGCAATGGAAAACTGATGCTGTTCAGTTCATCTGACTGGAACAAACATTATTTTTATTTAGCCTAATCATATTACTTATCCAGCAAGTAAAAACAGGTTTATGTAATTCTCTATACTAAGGATTGGTGGCAATCATTTTAGTCTTGCAAGCAAAGTTTCAAACTGGACATTTTCCCGCTACTTTTCATTTAGCTATCAGTTGCAGTACCAGTTTCACAAGCTAGTGCTGATTACAGTAGCTACTCAGGCCGAGCAGACAAAAGCCTGTTACTTTAAGGATATTATCTATTTTAAATGGCCCCACACATTTGATCCCACATTGAACCAACACGGCAAGCTAAAGTGAGAGCTCAGTACACTATTTTCCTCAACCACCATGTATTTTATCTTTGGTGGTTTTATTTCAAATCCATTGGCGCACAGTTATGCTTTACGTGCAAGGCAGATATCCATCATGTTTCAAGTCCGTATTACAGAGTAATGCTCTGGTTCTAAATGTTGCTGTGATTAGACTCATTAAAATGTTATTTCGGTTGGCTTTCAGGTGAACGGCAGTGATGCATTGGAAGTTTAAGTATTGCACTTTTAACTCTAGTAAAAGAGCTGAGCTGTTGAAACACTACTGGCTAAAACATGGAAGCTACACAAGTATGGAGCTAAAAAGCTGACAAAAGTATCTGAATTTGAATATGAAAGACCTGAAATATTTGTATGTCGAATTTCATAAAACAGAATAATTTTGATCCAGAAATACACATTTCTACAATTTTGATTGCCTTTGAAAGCAATCTGTTTCATCTAGTTCAGACAAAATCAGAATTTCTGCAGTCTGAATTTCAGCAATGTGAATTTCACATTGCTGAAGACAAGGAAAATGATAAAGACAAGGAAAATGCTGTATGTTCCAATCAGCTTCAGAATGTTAAACAGGCCAGATATTTTGAATAATGCGCTTCCGCTTCAGGTCACCATGAGTACAGCATGTATCAAGATGGTTGCGGTAAAAAAAAGATTGGGCTTCTTACAGATGAAGAGTTAGCATTGCTCTTGGCCTTTACATTGTTACATTTTAAGTCGCCAACCCTTGAGGAACATGCAGTAAAAAGTACAAATTGTGTGCAGTTTACTGGGTAATAACATTGCATTCTATACAACTTGTAGTCCTGTGCAATGTGTCGATTATGAAAATGTGTGGCTATGCAAGTGTTTTACGGCCTCTTATCCAATACCTTATTTCTAGGGATAGTTCCTATTGAAATTTGTCTCTGTATAGTATTTCAGACTTGATAGCAAAAAAAACAATTCACCCTAGACTTGATGATAAATCAAGCTATCAGAGGTTTTGGCTGTACATTCACTGACAAAACTGACAAACCTCAGACCATTGCAAAGGGCCTCTCTACCAAAGGAACCATTGGTGGAAATGGCCATGCCAATTGGACCATAGTTAGACTCATTTCTCATAGGTCATTACATTCCTGAAGGACGGGACTGCACCCGACTACATCAAGTCTATGCTCCAGCCTTACTCCCCCACCTGCCACCTACGGTCTTCTTCTGACAACCATCTGGTGGTCCCACCGCTCAAGAGCGCCCGGTCCCAACACAAGCTCTTCTCCTGTCTGGCCCCCCAATGGTAATACTGTAATATTATATTATATTTACAACCGTACACAATGTTATTGCCTTTGAATCTTGCTAGCATAACGTTAGCTTTCGGGCTAATAGCTCAGCCAAGGGAAAGTTCTGAGTTGGTTCTATGAGCTGAGTGGACTATAACATATCAGAGTTGGCCGACGTTAAAAAACGTAGATTTATATTACAAAACGCATTAAAACATAAATTAAGTATATAAATTAAACATAATTAATAAAGCCCTTCGAGGTGTACAATATCATCTGATAATGGACTCCGCGGAAGCTCCGCTGCGCGTCGGACGGTTCACGCCTCCACATCGTCCGGCATTATCAGATAATATTGTACATCTCGTCGGGCATTATCTCTTACATCAGTGTTGCCCAACCTTTTTTGAGCCGCGGCTTTACATTTACAAAATCCTGGGGCACACCACCAACCAAAATGACACAAATTACACTCTAACACAGTATATTAGATTAGATGACCTCTATTATAATACATATAGTTAATAATATCGTTTTTTTTATGTATTTATACTTAATGGGAAACCTGGGGCTGTTTCGATGAACACAAAATGGATATCCTGGCAGTAATGTTAGAAAGACACACACGAAGCTCTTCCTCAACAGCTCTCAGTCTCTCTCTGTTTTTAGTTTTGATCGCAGTCAAGCTTGAGAAGCTCAGCTCACACTGAGATATGTGGTTGAAAACTGGACTATTTTCCGATAGACAAAAACCATGTGACAAACGCTATAGTATGGCTTCAAAATTTACAATCAGGAGGCTAACTAGCAGGTAGTAGCATTGGTTCGAGTATCATGCTAGGTTGCTAGGTAACGGAAGCTAACTAAAGCTAGCTAGCTTCCGTTTTGGAAAAATAACTCACTCTGGTGGAAGCGTCGGTAATATTTAGAACTCACGCGAACCAAAGCACTCACAAAGTGTATAGTAGGCAAAAAAGCCAAAGCATGAAGAACTGTTTTTTGGGGAAATATTTGTTTTCTGTTTTTTAATAAATGTGTTTAAAAAAAAATCTGCCACACTTTATTACAGGTTAATTAGGTGATATTAGATAATTTCCCACGGCACACCTGACGATCTCTCACGGCACACTAGTGTGCCGCGGCACACTGGTTGGGAAACACTGCCTTACATAACGGGACAAGTTATCTTACTTCTCAGCGTTAGAAATACAAGGTGTTGCATCTGAGGGACTTCTATTAGAATGTTTTGGTTTGTAGAGTGAAATCTGGCAAATAATTTTACATTATTTTTGAGGCAGAGTCGATTGAAATAATTTATGTAAACAATGCTACAGTTCAAAGCAGTGAAGATTTAAAGTTATTCTAGCTTGGAAACATTATTTATCTGAATCAAGGATGTTTAGTTATCTCAATCAAGGATTTTGAGTCAAGATTAGTCAGTCAATTGAAGTAAGAATGTCAACTACAGCATAAATTACATACAACTAATTAAAGTAAGTTCCTAAACTTAATTTTATTACAAGACAACGAGTTTCATTTTTCTTTTTTTAAGTCAGCAGTACTTATCAAGGTTAACAGTGTATGCACACACGTCTGCAGACACTTACACAACCACATCGGACACTTCATGGCATGCTTTAATTATGTGCTATTACATAGTTTGCCACAGACTAATGCTTTGTTCACACCAAAAACGAAGCAAATCTTCTGCGTGGGAATACATATTTTCGCTTTGCATTACTCAAGGTCTAGCTGCTCACATGGTTGACTGATAGTTTTGCAGAAAACTGGAAGAGCTATCAACTCCAGTCGTCTGGGACATCAAAAGCCACCAAATAACAGTGTTTCCGATACATTGATTTATTTGTGGCGGCCCGCCACAATAAAAAATTTACCGCGACAAATGTATTACCTTTTTTATTACTGTTTAACATGGCAAAGGTTATGGTAGAGCTGTGCACAGCACATTTTGCTCAGCCCCTTCTTGCCCCACTCGCATTCTCTCTCTCTCACTACAACGGAACCATCTGTGAATAGCCCCCTCTCTCCGTGCATGCTCTGAATCAATGTGCGGGACAAACAGCTTTTTCCGAGAATCGGCAGGAGAATCAATCCAGAGTTTACAAATAGAACAATATCATAATTTCTTTGCACAAATGTGTTTAAACTGATACATTCAAGTTAAATATAATAATATTAACTTAAATACATTTGGCAAATATAACAATATGAGTCCAACGTAACGTTTATATTACGTAAAGCTCCCAAAACTATTTTGCGCTCTAGTTCATGACGACGCGCGCTCGCATTACTTGTTAAAGTCCCTATCTGTACTCACATCTTACTAAGGACAAACGTCTGGCTCCACCCCTGCCTACTGCCACAAATATAATCACGTTCTGTGGGAAACACTGAAAAATATAAGTCTCTCCATTTAATTAGGAATTTATACACATGCCTCACTCTCTTGTCTGACAATGGCTTCCTTCAGTTTGCTGGCTAGAACTTGCTAGCCAGTTAATTGCCGGCCTGGTATTTAGCAGCAAAAGGAAACCCGCTTGCTAGTCCTACTGTAGCTTGACACTAAAGTTGTTTCTTGACCCTGATCTAACAAGACTAGCATGATGATCTGGTCTACCGTAGAGAACTACCGTACACTGTCCCAACACAAAAAATAGGTGCCTCCACTTGACACTTACTAACTCACAGGCTCGGCGAAGGGAGATACTCTTCCACAAGAAATGACGCCTTTTCCTTTCACTGGCGAACAAAGGGTCTTAGGGATTTTTCCACTGTCCTAATGCCTTGAAGGATCTGGCTATGTCTTCAACAACGACCGCCAGGGCCCTTACTTCCTCTTATGAAAGGCCTGTTGGCAAGCAGCCCCTCCCCATCCCCAGTCCATGATCCTTAACTGCTAAAACAGGAAAAAAGGGAGAGAATAAAGAAAAACATAAAAGTGTGTCTACGTGTGTCTGTGTTGGCGTTTAGGCCTACATTTTGTGCACGTAAGTGTGAAGGGAGGATGGCCAGACAGAATGTCAGAATGACACAGAGAGACGGAACTGATGCAATGATTCAACTTCCTTCCAACTCCCTCACCTTCCTCTGTTGCTTAGCCAGAAAGATAAAAGCAATGTGTCTTAAATTAGGAGATTCCACTCTCTAGGGAGGCCCAACCACAGGAAAAGAGAATGAGGAAGGGAGACATTATGCCCAACAGCTATGTTTACATAGTTTACAGGTTTGTTAGCTCTCCTCTAAGATTATTAAGAGCTCCTTTTTTTCCTGTAACAGTCTCTCACTTTTAACTACAATATAACCAGATACACAGATTGATGTGTGTGTTTGTGGGCTGTGGGTACCAACCCCCAGTGGTTGCGAAAAAGAGTTGTCAGTCAATACCCCAACAGTTAGTGTAATTACAAAAACAGTCTTGGAAACAGAAGGTAGATGAGGAGATGTGTGTGTGTGCGCGTGTTGGTTGACTATCTCCTCACAGTGAAACGATTGGTATTAAGGACATTCCTCTGATAACTGAGAGAGGGGGGTGGGTTGAGATCGGAGCTCAATCAATCAGCAAGGATGACCATGTGACACAATGCAAGTAGTGTTCTACACCCTCGACTTGTATGACCCGACTACTGTAACTCATTACAGACCAAGGACCCTCTCAAAACTAGGGTAAACTAAGCTAAGACTCCCCCATCCAATGAGTTGCCGCTAAATCACCATGCAAGTTCTTATAATCCGTAACCGTTCCCTAACTGGGTGAGGGAGTTCTTTTCCCTTTTTTAACATGGGAATATAGTCTAATCCAGACCACTCAAAATCATACAAAGGGAGTTTAAATGGAGCACTATTACTCATTATATAGACGGTCGTCGGGACTTGTGTTTGTGTGAAGTGCTGGTGCAATTATAGGCTTCAGAAGTAGGCTTTCAAACCCATAACCGCCCAACTCTTCTGGAGCAGCTAAAACAGACATGGACCCAAAAGCTGTTGAGAGATTCTCTCTCAGAACTATTACATCTGTTTTTCACACACACAATGTGACCCATTCATTAGAAAACAGACAGCTCAAAATAAGCGTCAAGACTAAGGGATAAAATTGACAACCTTTTCTGTAGTAAGTTTTTTTTTAAACTAGAAAAAAAAATCCTGGGAGCAAACTCTGTCTACAGCTCCAATACAGCAATACAGCAATTTATAAGTTAATTCCAAGCAAAAGTTTCCATTTCCAGTTCAGCTTCCAGAAAGGCAGAGAAGGTCTAAGAAAAGTATTAACTCACGAAAGAAATGCTTGAAGAGGTTAGCCATGTCCATTTTGGGTGCTCTGTCTCTTTCTCTCCCTCTCCCGGCCTCTCCACTCTTACTCTGTGACAGTGAAGTTATTCCATGCGAATACTCAGTGCTAGCTGGGGCGGCTAGCGGAGCAGGGCACTCCACTCCCTTTATCATGTGACTAGCCTTGGCCAATAGCCGGGGGATGGAAGGGGGGGGGAGAGAGAGAGGAGAAAGAGAACGAGAGTTCTCTTATGGCTGGGCATAGGAAGTCTACTGAGCTCAGAGAAAGAGTGGGGGGGGGGCTCGCAAATAGAGGAACTGGCTAAGATTCGCCTGCGGGGGAAGCAAAGGAGAGAGCAATAGAGAAACAGAGAAGGAATGAGTGACTATTTCATCACAACTCTGGGCCAAAAACAAGAAGTGAAAGAAATGAGGGGGTCTTTTTGAGTTACAGTGTAACATGTTCGCATAAAGTGAGTTTGACCGTCACAGGATCCCAATTGCCTAGAGAGACGTGATCAAAACATCCGGAAAATAGGAATCCTCATGCTCCACACTCACAAAAATCGTCCATCTGTAGACGTCTCAGCCCCATGACACACACTCCAAACCGATGACACACTCCCCCACGCAGCTACAAGCCAGACCAGCCGCTACGCTTACAGAATACAGGTCCCAGCATGCAATGTCTGGTTATCAGTTTCCCCCACTGTCACTGTTACCCCTCACACTGAAAAACAACAACAAAATGGTAGTGGGAAAGCCAAAAAAGGGGAATTTCCTTGCAGGCAATTTAATTGAGCTAAATACAGTAAAAGAGAGGATCTTCTCAGTTCATTTTGAGAAGACTGAAGAACAGCAAGTGTAAATTGTCGATAGTCCCTAACTAACATTGTACAACTATGTAAACGGTATGGCTTAGAACAAGTGTGAGGTAGAGAGGGTGGCTTGTTTTGGTGTGTGTGCGGGTGTGTGATGATAAACTCACCTGGGGTCCGTTCTTTGTACGTCGCTTATTACATCCGAGATCAAATGACACATCCAAGATGACATCATCTTGCTAATCATGATCTGGCTAATTAGGTTCTTTGAACACCCCTGTTGTTTGTGATTAGTAAATCTGGATTGAGTTGTCTGGGATAATTGCGCGTTCATGCATTGGTTCTTGATCAGCTATTGGCTGCTCACCATGGCCAAAAGAGCGCCACGTTTTTTTCCGCAACAGAGCAAGGGCTTGCTCGAAAGTTACTCTGAATTTGAAGATTTAATCAGAACGCCAGGGAACACCTCAAAGTCTGCAAAATCCAGGAGACAGGGCTGGCAAAAAGCAGCAGACAAATTAAATGTTCTGCTAATTATCCTTGCACCTTCCGCAACAGGTTGTTGTCGTAAAAATGGACAAGACATGGCTGTGACAGACTTCCTGTATCACCTCTGCTTACAAAGCCGCAATCAAATCTTGTTCACATAAAATAAGCCTGCTCCTGAGCAGGTTTAAGCTAACGTACTTGTAGCTATGACAGCAAGTCCAGGATGAGCATTGAAGAACCAAACAATCCAAGATCATGACAAATCAATAATCAAAACCAGCTAACTGAGTTAGCGAAGTACGAAGAACGGGCCCCAGACGGTTGCAAAATTCAGTACAATGGTTGTGGCTAGGAGAGAAAGGGGGAGCCTAGTCTGTGTTTTAGCGTGTGTGTACGCATGTGAGTAGTGTGGAGACAGCAGAGCAGTGTCCAGAGCAGCTGTTCCCTCTCACAGCCCCCCAGAGAGGCCCTCTACACCCTCACATCTGCTCACCTTCGCTTATTACATCCAAGATCAAAAGACACACCCAAGATGACATCATCTGGCATGATCTGGCTAATTCGGTTCTTCAAACACACTTGTTGTTTATGATTAGTATAGCTGGATTGAGTTATACGTTGGTCTAAAAGGGGGTATGTATCGAATCGATACTGGAAACCTTGATCAGCAACGTTGCTATTGGCTGCTCACATAAGTCTATGGCTGCTCACCGTGGCCAAAAAGAGCACCTCGTTTTTTCCGCAACAGAGCCAAGAGAGCAACAGCTTGCTCGAAGGTTACTCCGAATTTGAAAATGTTAACAGAACACCAGGGAACACCTCAAAGTCTGCAAAATCCAAGAAAGAGGGATGGCAAAAAGTAGCAGACCAAATTAAATGTATAGTAGTGACCACGCGTTTTATCGCTTATTACAGTAAGCTAGGCATATGTTTTTTTTATTTTCATACTTTCATTTATCGTCTTCAATGTCATATAATGTGGTTTCAACTAATTGATGATGTAAATGACACCCTCACAATAAAACTAGCTATCTCTCAAAATATATAGGCTGGTAGCATATCGCGCTGTGATCTATCACGCAATGAGCGGTTTCATATTAAATTCTGTTAATTATTCTTGCACCTTCCGCAACGACATGTCTGTGACAGACTTCCTGTATCACCCCTGCTTGTAAAGCCTCAATCTAATTGTGTTTACATGAGATAAACCCGCTCCCGAGCAGGTTTAAGCTTACAGACCTGTTGCTATGACAGCAAGTCTAGGATGAGCTTCGAAGAACCGAACAATCCAAGATAATGACAAATCGACAACAATCAAATCCAGCTAACTGAGTTAGCGACGTACGGAGAACGGGCCCCTGGGGCCTGTACTACGAATCAAGATTTGGCGTTAGCGAGGTAACTTTAGGTTCAACCCAGGGTTTTCTGTATCACGACGGTGGATCACTTGTTACCGGAGTAGATCGCCATGGTAACACATGCTGAAAGGCTAACCTGGTCGGGAGCAGGTTAAGTTGGAGATCAGAGATCAACCGGTATAAAAGCCCCGCCCACTAACTCACGTTTGAGGATAATAGCGTCACCGTTCATAGAAAATCCTGTGGAGCTTGGTGCGCGGATAATGAGAGGCGCGCTCAGAAGGGCCAGAACATTAGAATCAGAAAGGGTTTTAATCGCCATGAAAGTTTGCACAGACAAGCAATTTGCTTTGGCAGGAAGGTGCATACATTAAACATATAGGAATCTTATTTTTATTTATATGAGATCTAACTATAGCTACTAAAAGTACATAGACTAGCAATGCTTAGAATTTAAATAATTTAGAGAAACATTTAGAGACCGACAAATCCCTTTGGCATTCCCTGATGAGTATCTTTATGAAATATATAGATTCTCAGCTGAGGGAATTACATATCTTTGCCAGCTTTTTGAGCCGTATGTTGCCAATGTGACACAAGTCATATTCTCACAGACTGTATGCATAGCGTTGCGTTATTTCGCTACGGGTACTTTCATGTAGTGTCATGTTGATATGTTATTCCTATTCACTGGGGTGTCTCCCTTTAAATGATGTCAGTGTAACTGAGTTTAGTGTCATTCATTCAGTCATGTACTATCTCTTCTCATATTCCAGTTTTTCTATCTCCAGCCTTGTTTTTTTAATTAAAAGCCTCAATTATACTCAATATCGAGCTCCAGGGTTATTTTATACAGGGCCCTCACATTGTCTGCTCCAACCTGAAACAAATAAAGAGCATTTTCCCTTTGTAAGGCACACTTGGAGAAAGTTGAAGGTGTCTCAAGGTTCTTTGCTTATACCTTGTGTCTTTGTCTTGGCCTTGAAGTGGAGGCCCTATGCTCAGGGGGAGGAAGAAGTTCCTCTTCCTGCCGAGTTTAACACCATAGCAATTTAATAAATTGATTTATATTTGAAATGAGCACTTTAAGGACTTGTGTCTCATGTTCAGACCACCACCATTAGTAAGTCAATACAAACACTTCAATCACAGCCACACGTTCACACACTCTCACCATCTATGTTGCAAGTGGTAAAAAAAATCAAAAGTGTACCCCCAAAATGCTCTCTGAGCAGGCAGGCACAGTTTCCTGATCATCTACGACCTCCACTTGAGAAAGTAAATGGCATATTTGATCAATATTCAGCAACCACATATGGCATACGTACTGGCGTATGACTATTAGTTTCATGGTTACCTCTGTATGGCACAGTGGGACGACAGTGGGTGGTGGCAGCAACACCACTATATTTCCTGTCACTGCAGAGGACAGTAATACATTCCACTTAGTATTGCTAGTTTATGTACCCTTAGTATAGATAGTTCACATATTTACATTTAAGGTTCCTATATGTTTATTGTATGCACCTTCCTGCCAAAGCAAATTCCTTGTCTGTGCAAACTTTCATGGCGAATAAATCCCTTTCTGATTCTACATTTCACTTCTACAATATTTATAAATAATTGTTGAATGAACATGGTCACATAGATCACTTGAAACATACATATGCCTGGGTTTCCGAGCTGCTGCCACCAGGGTCTGAAGAAATGCCCCCTTCCACTCCTTCCATCATGGGGCGACCCTGATAGGAGAGGGCCAGCTCCTCAGCAAGAGTGAAGTCCTGTGGAGGAGGGCCCCCCCAGTTGCCTTTGACAATTTTTTTGACTGCAAGCAATTTAATTGTTCTATAGGCCCTTTGTAGCTATACCAATATACTACAAAAAGGACTGGCAATTAAGCCAGTAAGTATTGCCTACTGCTACTTACCGTTTTGAAATATGTTTTTATATTTATTTTTTATTTGCTCCCACGATCGTTTGCCACTTCCAGGGTTGCAACTAAAATAATACAGCAACAAAAGTTTAACATTATGGAATGCACACGTGTAATTATGGTCACATCTTGTGCCTGGGACAGTGATATCAACTAGAAAGAGCATTTCCTGCTGAAAATGCGTTGGAATTCTGAAATCTGAAATACATTTTTTAAATGGCTGAAAATACAGAAATGAGAAAAATACCTGCAAGCTTAAATTCATAAAAAAATGTGTGAGTCAAACAAAAGAGGCAGTGTGGAAGCTGAACTGTGTCTTATCCGTCTGGTGGAAGATTTTCTAGGTTGGGATGTCTCAAATACGTTTCAAATACATATCAACATACCTTACTGAGCAAATGACTCTAGCTAGACTGTTAGTCGGCATTAGAAGGAAAGTTACAAAACAATAAGATCATTTACGTTCCTTGCAAACCAGTGTTAATAAAAAGCGTGGAGCGTAAGTTTGGACGTTGTGAAGCAATCGACTTTCAGTGTGGAAGCTGAAGTAGTTACAAAGCTATAAGAGCTTAAATACAATGCGAGAGAAGCTAAAAGCCGAACTGTTGAACAGAAGAAGAAGTAGCCTAGCCTAGCTAGCTAGTCGTAACAAGAATATTATAGTCTTAACAGCTGAAATTATAGTTGGGATAGTATAGCTGTTCTGTCCCTGGCAAGCATAAAAAATAGGTTTGGCAGTTTAGCGCCATCTAGCGGCCATTATAGAATATCAGCTTTTCCGTTGGTCATTTTCAGCAGCTGTGTGGTTGCCACGGTGATGGTGCAGCTATGGCTGCTAACGCCCTGAGGGCAGAGAATAACAGACATTTAGCTAGAATCCACACCTCAAAAAAGTTAACCTAGACGCAAAACTATAGGTCCAATCCAAAATATGAGGATATTTTCCAAGACCCAAGACTCTGCCGAAACCAGAGATGTCCTTTATATGTCTGTGCGGTCAGAAATACGACTCTATCGGCAGTTTTAAAAATGTATATTTTCTGCTTTCTCTGACGAATTTTTCAGAGAAATTTGCATTGGTCTTTATGGGGCTTGAGACAGACTGTGTCTCACTCTCGGGCTCCTCACGCAAAAAGTAAACAACTTTGGGTTTCCATACCCATATGAGTCCGACCAGCACAAGCACGGCATCGTTTTGATCCAAAATGAAGCTTGAAAAGTTAATATTGTGGCCGTGAGGGCAAAAGTGCCATTTTTTCAAAAACCGGTTTCAGACTCTGCTGTCACTCTGAATTTGCGCAACATTCCAAAGCCTCAAAAATGAAGATTGAGAGGATTTGAAAGAAAACCATGTTAAAAATATTATGAATATTGATTTATATTAATTCAAGCATAAGAGGTACAAAGCTGAAAAGTCATAGCACCCATGGCCTGAAACTGCAGAATTTTTTGATTATTGGGCCTCATTCTCAAACATTTTCTTAAGTTTCTTCTGAAATGTTTCTTACGGGCTTCGGAAAAACAACATAAGAAAAAGACGTCCGCCAAATTCCTGAACGCTTGAAAATGTGTTCCTACGCAGCAGAAGTTTTCTGAGCTGTGCTCCCCGGAAAAGTTTTCTTAAGTTGAAAGCGCGTCCTCGTGCTCCTGAATTTGCATACATACACGCCCCGGCAGCTCCTTATAAGGGCACGCAACAGCAGTGACGTGTGCAGTCAGAATCGACACAATTAAGAAAACAATTAGGAAAGCAAGTTATTTCCAAGCGAAAAGCAACAGTAATTGTGCCATATTGTATGCCTACGGTGCACACTAGTCCCTTTAAATATGTCGAGTGATCAGTGATAATTGGATAGCCTGGTTGAATTGATATGATGTTCAAGTCCAAGTTAAAGGTTTTATTTGTCACATACAACATCACACCAGTAAGATGAGCAGTGGAATTGTTCTCCACTTGATCTAACAGTGTGCATACTAAGCAAGGTAAATTATTATAAATATTTTAATCCGCGGATGTCTGTAGAGTTGATGTGAACGCAATCACCAACTATTTCTCAGAAATTCATTAACACTTCTAACACGGAGAGTTTTCTTAAATGCGATTCCCCTTGTGGTTTTTTAAGGAATCGCATTTGAGACAATTCTGGCCGATTTACGACTGCTATTTCGAGTTCGGAAAGTCTTCTGAAGTAAAAAACAAATTAAGAACAAATGAGACAGATGAGAAAACTTTCATGAATGCCAAATGTTTTCCTAAATCCAATTAAGAAGAAATTACTTATATTCTTCTTAACTGCGTTCGAGAATGAGGCCCATTGTCCGCTCCTCCTCCGTGAAATATGCGGCTCTTGTTTTGTCCATGTTTGCGATTGGATATGCGGTTCAAACACCGCCCCTTTATATGAACACGCACGTCTCTAGACTGGAAAGATCTGGGTTGAGTTAGAGAGTTGATAACCGCCGTTGTGATACCGCTTATCGTGATTGCGATTGTTAGGCTTTGCGTAGCCGGGTAACTGAAAGTAATCCAGAGCACGTTGATCTTGATTCGTAGTACAGGCCCCCGGACTGCTCATGTGATAAACAGCAGCAACAGGTCAAGGGGAGTAAGGGCCAATCCCAATACATCCCTTAACCCCTTCCCCTTACCCCTTCCCCTTGGTTTACCCCTACCCCATGGCCCTCGAAACCGAGGGGTAAGGGCTACATAGCCTTAGGAATTGGGACGACACTTGGTTACGTGTACATCATCTAGCACGTATCGATATCTCAATTTCAATTAGGAAAATGGTTGCAAATATATATGTACAGGACTGTGTATAGCACAAAACGAGACTTTAATATTTTTTTTATCAATTAATTAAGCCGCAAATATATCATTTATCGGACTCTCGGGATGATCTGGCCGCCATTGTTGCCGGTCGCACAGTATTCGCATACCCCTTGGTTTCAAGTAAGGTCTCGATCTCACTTGGTTTCAAGGGATGTATACCCCTTCGTCTTAGCCCTACCCCTAGCTCAAAAACGAGTATTGGGACACCACTAGGTCTCACGCGAACGCGCAAAACCAAGGGGAAGGGGTAAGGGGATGTATAGACCACTTTCAAACCTACGTCACACGACTGTCAAGCTTGCTCAACTGCGCATCTGGGTTGCAAAAGACGAACTTCTCCCGGGTATAATACACTTGGAGTGTCGATCAGGTCATCATATATCACTGTTCACTGGATTACAGGGCTTGACATTAACTTTTTGAGGCACTTGTCCTTTGGACGAGTACATTTACATTTCACTTGTCAATGCACAAAAGTCACTTGACCCCCATAGCTTTAAATAGCCTGACCAAGTGATCGGGCAAAACTAGCCTGGCTAACGAAGGTCGCTTTCTCAGGAAAATGAGTAATGAAACAGGCTCGGTTAAAGAAATCCAATATGCTGGCTATCTTCAGCAGGCTCGTATCTACGTTAGGGCAGTCCTCTCTGACGTTTCTGGAGTGAAATACAACATTGGGCACACTGCCAGTGAGCGACGAGTCTGAGTCAGACTAATGGGGACGCAGTCTCACATTCAAATTGCCAGTTTAAACAAATCACAAAAATAATCGGACCAGCTGGCTAAAAGCAGAATTCCCATATCTCTTGAAAGCTGCCCTGCTCGACTTTTTAGATGTTGAATTGACTGTAAAACTGAACAATTATGAACTTTGTGACATGACGCGAAGACATGGCTGCCGCTCCACTATGCGGTCTGTACCGGGCGACATTCTCACTCAAATGTCAAGACTTTCGTGACTCAAATCAAAATTCTGATCCGACAGATCAATGGGGAATCGCTTTTTTCTCTCTAAGGCTGTCCTCCTCTGACTTTTTGGTCTTTTAAATCTAATTATTTGTATGATCCGTGTGGTCCTTTTGCCATTGTAAATGCTATCCTTTCCCGGTTTTCTGAAACCTAGCTGCGCGCGCATCCCGAATGTTGGTAAACATGAAAGTGGTCTATTGGGATTGGCCCTAAGTCTCTCTAAACTGTAGCGCCCCCACACCACTGAGGTGCTCTCTGAGTTGTTGTTTCTGATTGGCTGTATGACTAGAGACAGCTCTCAACTCGGCAGAAAAATTACCGTTGTATGCCTGGACAATGGCAATAAAGTTTTCAACCAGTCTTTCAACACCTCAGGGTAAAAACTATGCTCTCACATGCCCCTACTATCTTCACCTACCATACACAAAAACTTATACTATGCCTGCATCAATTAAGAAAATCCTATGAACCTCAATTTTTTTAATGTATCTTACCTGACTAGCAGATCCAAGCATCTTGTCAATAGACACCTTTGGACCCGTAGTGGCTACAGAGCTACGACCTTCAGGTTATCCAGGCTGTGAGAGAGTTGTGGCATACCATAGCAATACAACTGAGGACCTCTTTCGGGTGGTGTATCTCAAGGCAACACTAAAGATTTGTGGTCCAAAATGAAAGACGCTGGCCTAGATCATTTGACTGCACTCCTACAGAAAGTATGATGACAGTAGGGTCAAAGACATTTCAGTTTTTCCCCCTACCATTGTTTTGGAGGGTTTCCTCCCCTATAATTACACTGAAAAAAATCCTAGGGGAAACACTGCACTTAGACATGGTCTAATAATTACCGTTTCCCTTTACTAAACCTGATGTTGGCTGACACCTCTTAGCAACATTAAGCTAAGTATGTTTTGTTAAGGCAACTTGAAAGCTTAGAATTGTTTTGGGTTGAATTCCTTATTGCTCAGATGTTTCCTACAAAAGATGTAGGGAAATCAATAGTGCTGGCTTATAATAACTGACAGTGTAACAATGAATTAGTCTCTAACCAACACTATTTAGGACTCCTTACCGAGTGTGTCTTTGAGGTTCTTGACGATGGAGGCCTTTCTGGCGCTGTTCTTTCTCTCCACATAGTTGGAGGGCACGAAGCCAGTCTTGTTAGTGGCGTTGCGGACCCTCCACCAAGACTTGGAGTCGTCCAGGAGCCACAAACGCTCATTCTTCTTGATGTCCAGCTCCTGATCCTGCTGGGCCATGTAGTCAAACTTGGCGATGACAATCACCTCTTCCGTCATCTTGGACTTCATATTGAAAGAGTGCAAGAGGAGGAGGTTAAAGGGATAAAGGGACAATTCACCCAAAATTCCAAAATACATATTTTCCCTCTTACCAGTGGTGCTATTCATCCATATTGTTTTGATGTGAGTTGACATGTTTTGTAGATATTGGCCATAGAGATGCAGGGTTTCCCGCAGAAAATGTGTTAGTTAAGGTGGTAGGGTGGGGTTTGCTGTCAGACCGGGGGGGGGTTAAAGACGTAGTTAAGGCGGCAAGTGTGTGTTAGGCGGCCACCTTAACTGAAAAGGGTTGCCTGAGATGTTTGCCTTCTCTTGAATACAGTTTTCAAATGTATTTGTTGGGAGCTTCCTTCTTACCACCACATGATGGTGGAGACCTGGGGTCTCATGTATAAACCTTGCGTACGCACAAAAAGCTTCCGTACTTCACGCACACGGTGTGATGTCTAAAAATGTTCTTGACGTGAGAATGTGCGGGCCGTCACGGAAACTTTTGAGCAGACGTGAGAATGTGCGGACCGTCCACAAAGTCTTGTCTGGCTCCGAAACTCAACAAACATATCAAAATAAAGTTTCCACTACAGTTACTGTCATACGTCTATGACGTTGACTTTTCAAAAAACATGAAAATAAAAGTTTGATCATTAATGTGGATGATCACATCAAAATGCCCAAACTCCAAACTGGAAATGCTAGAGCCTACTTTTTAATCCGCTTAATAACCACTTAATAACTTCTGTTAAACTTGAGGGTGTCAACCGAACAACAAAATCATTCAGGAAATGCATGTCACGCTAACCCTAAAGCTGCCATGCTGGTACGATGCGCCACCACTCATTTCTTAATTTAGAGTTTAACATTGGACCATTTCTTCTTAATTTCTGCCATGGTCCGGTTCTCTGAAACCACATAATTTACGGCCCTATGATAATAATAATGATTTTATTTGTAATGCACTTAATATTTAGCAAAATCTTAAAGTGCTACAGGTTAAAAACAAGAAAGGGCACAAATAGTGACAGTTTTCCACTCCGCCAAACAGGACACATTTTCTCGCCTCCACCTCTGTTGTTAGAACCCCGCTCTCATAGTGAAATTGTTCTTTTTTGGGTGGTTAGCTATTTTAATTCAGACAAAGAAATGACCTCAGGAGCGCATTTATACGCCATCTGCATATTAATTTATGCAGTGTTTCCCACACATCCGCCACGGAATCAACACCGGCCGCCACATATTGTGTTTCGTTAGATGTTTTTTGTTTAGCCGACCAGCTAAATAGTTATTTAGCACTAGCGTTGCTACCTGCATATGCAAATATTGTTTACAATATTTTCAGGCTTCAACCAGTGCTGCTCAAGCATAAATACAGGGTCAAGAGATAGATTCGTTAGGCATTGAAGAAAGAGTAGGAGAGGACGACAGCATCCATCATAGCTAATACATGTATATTTAATTTAAAAATATACATATATATTTAATATACCCCTCCCCCCCCGCCCCGCCGCCTCAAATTGCTTTCGAATCTGTGGGAAACACTGTTATGGCAGGAGGCAAGGCGGGGTCAGAAGCTCGTTTACGTGCGGTCAATCTCACATTGTGATTTATAAAAGAAAGGTGCGCAGGACCTGGCGTAATATTTCTGTGCGTAGGTACTTTGAACGTTTTGGCCGGACGCGATCTTCTAGTATGAAAGCTGCGCAATCATTTATATATGAGGCCCCCGGTGTACATTGACCCAATTCAAGGTTACAAAGAGAGGGATTCAGATCGACAGCGGAACATGACTCATTCGCAACTTGAAGCTAATTAGTGGACAAAGGAAAGTAAAACCTTATGTTGGTTGGAGATATGTGGCTAAACACCAGAGTGTGGGAACCCCCCCCGGTCTGACATGGAACAACACCCTCACGGTCAGACACGGGGCGACCCCCCACACAAATTGCTCTCTGCTCTCTCTTTTCTATTGCCATTGTGAGCTAAGACTAAGGAGGATACTGATATGGTGGCCCATGGCTACATCCTCAACGTGTCAAACGATCACATTTATAGTCCTATTTATTTTCACAAAAACGTTCACAAAAACACAAGCTTCATTGCATGTCCATGGGTCCTGAGGCATAAAACTGACAAATTTAAACTTCATACGGTGCACAATTCTCAAAGTAGGCTATTGAGTTGCAGACCGACAAACACACACAGGCATTAAAGATTGAAGAAAATTAAAGGGTGTCTAGAGTGTACATAAAAGGCACCTTTCTTAGTATTTGATGTGAGGGTGGTTGAAACTGAATGAAAGAAAATTTGAGATTTGTCCTACCTGTACTGCATCAAAGCTGAAAACCTTTAAGTTGCAATGCTCCTCTGTTGACCTAAAAAAAATACAGCAACAATACAACATTAGCGTACTAAAGAAGTTACTCAGCCGTTACTCATGCCATTGATAACATTTTGTTTGAGAAAGACTAGAAATAATAAGCCTGGACATTCCCAGGCTACTCCTGATTTAGAAAAGGATGCATAATAAACAAAATATTATTCATTCAATGATCTTCTGAGGACCTGACACTTTAATTTCTTTCTTACATACAGTATTCAATTCCATAAAACGCCATTGTCTTTCATCAAGGGAGGTCATGGCAGATGTCTTTGGGTCAAAGAGTCACTGGCAAACACTGGTGCAGACATTACAGGAGCTGTAAATGATCATGTCTGAGACCTGGGGCTGTTGCACAAAAGTAGAATAAAGATATCCAGGATAACTGAAAAGGCGCCGCTTGACTTAGTGTGATCAGCTCATCGCGGCTTAATCGGTTGCACGTATGCCGAGCCAGGATGAGAAGGTAAAGCTATGTCAATTCAGGTGTACATAGTTGGGATAAGTGCAGCTTCACGGATTTCTTAAATAGACCAAGGTATCGATCCCAAATTCACTGATGCAGCACATGCGTGCAGCATTCTTCACCCACTGAGCAACAATTATAATATGTACGATCAGCAAGACTAATATGTTATAGCCTACAAATACGTAAAATACATGACCAAGACTATGAAATGTGAGGACATATAATAAAAATGTGTGCAAAAAAATTAGCAGCTCAGCCCAGTTTGTGTGGGATTGCGCAATCCGAGAGGAGGCACAGCTAGTCGCTTCTTTCCCCGTATTTGAACAGGAAAATACTTAATTTCAGCAATATTGGCTATAAAACCCCTTGGAATCATCCAATAATTAAATTTATATCACAGATCAGTGGACACATATTATTATTTTATGTTATTCGTTTTATTAGCCTACATATAATAACACTGCCTCCCCTGAGCGCACGTCACTGCAGGTAGCCTACTCGTCCGAAAAAGCTAACAGGTCAGATTTGTCCCGAAACACCCTTTCATGTCTAAAAGCACGTCTTAGTATCAGTGCTTCTTCGTCCAACATGTCGTTTAGAAATGGGAATGCCATGGTGCAAGAAGAAACACAGATACTTTATATATTGCCCTCATCACTGACTTTATTCAACCATTTCTAACCATCTAAACAACTGCAATAGTAGGGTTTAAAATCTAACTCGTGACAGCAATAGTGACAAGTAGCCTAATGCATGTTAATAAAAATAAATCGGAACACATTCAGAAGACAACGAAATAACTGCTAAATACGTTTATTTCGGAACAGAGCGTCCGCTGATTTAACACATGAGACTCCAGAATTAAGCTTAGCCTGACTGTTAGCCTGCTCTGGAGCAGGCTAGCTGCAAAGAATAAATCTCCATGGTTACTTGGCTGTGCTTAATTCAAGCTGCTTTCGTGCAACCAAGTCAAAGCTAAAGTCATCCAGGATAACTTGAATATCCCGGCTTAATCGCTCATCCTGGTTTCGTGCAACAGCCCCCAGATGAAACACAGCACACAAACATGCACCCACACGCATAATAATCAGGCAAAGACTACTCGACTATCTGGGTGAGGGTCCAGTCTACCAAGATCAAGGAAAGGATGGAAAACACCCAGCAATGCAAGTTTAAGAAACGGTAAACTAATATTTTAATCAAAAGTTTTGCTCAACTGTTAGTGAGGCAGGTCATGAGACTGCTGTCTTCTGGCCTGAGGGCATCCCAAGGCTTACATGATGCAAAAAAAGAACCACACACACACACAGCCCTTGCCATGGAGCCTGCTTCATCTCAACAATAAACACATTCACACTTGCGGTCGCATGATCCCATCAGAAGTAGGCTATGTTATCAGCCTGAGGGCATTAGGACTGGGTTTAAGATAGGTCGATGGTTGTTGGTTTATGTGGTGTTATGGCACTGTCTTGTAGTGGAGATTTTATCGTCATACTCAGTGTTTCCCACAAATTAGAAAGCAATTTGTGGCGGGGTATGGAGCTAGAAAGCTGACAAAAGTATCTGAATTTGAATATGAAAGATCTTAAATATTTGTATGTCGAATTTCATAAAACTGAAATATTTGACTGTTGAATATATAATATCTGAATTATTTGTATGCCGAATTTAACAAAACTGAATTATTTTGTTCCATAAATTAAGAATTCAGATTGCGGAAATTCAGATTGCGGAAATTCAGATGGCTGAAATTCAGATGGCTGAAATTCAGACTGCGGAAATTCAGATTTTGTCTGAACTAGGCCAAAGGTGAAACAGCTTGCTTTCACAGGGAAAAGTAGACGATTTCAGAACGACCGAACTTTACCTAAGAACAAACTGAGTTTCTAGTTGGAAGAAGACCCAGATAGCACACAGCTCTACGTAGACTATACTATGGATGTAGTATGGAGATCGTTGGTATTTGATCGAAACTGACTTCCAGATGATGTGTGGACGATTAATCAGAGCTACACCACCAGGCCACACTACAGATATATGCTGTTAACCAGATATATAACGCCTTTATATCTATGCTGTTAACTAGCCTACTATGTCCGATCTCTCAGACAGCAACTATTTCACTATCTATAACCGATCTGAAATGTCACTTAGCAAATGAACATATATAGGCTGAACATTGACTTTAATATGAATATAAGGAGACAATGAAAAACAATATGCTTGACCACCCAAAATTGGCTATTAGCAATAGTAGCTAGCTAGCGTTACTTGATTCAACCTGGATTTTCTGTTTGGGTATTATAATGAAGAGACACAATTCAAGGTCATGATTTTATATCAGGCTGGATGTTGATGCCATCAAGCTCTTAAAAGAACTCCAACACAGAAAAGAGAACAACGGAACAGAAACATAAATATATAGGCTACAGCTTTGCCAGTTGTTCCGCGCCTTCCATCGGTCTCCGACTCCGTCTCGACTCACTTGGTTACAGTAACTGCCGATTTTGGCAGAGGAGTTTTTACAAGGTTTTTACAAGTTTCATAAGCACTATACCTCGATTGGGCTCCATACTTTTCCTCCAACGAGCAACTCTTAGCTTTTGTTCTGAGGTCAAATTTGGTCGTTCTGAAATTGTCTACTTTTCCCTGTGAAAGCAAGCTGTTTCACCTTTGGCTTAGTTCAGACAAAAATCTGAATTTGCGCAGTCTGAATTTCCGCCATCTGAATTTCCGCATCTGAATTCCCGCAATCTGAATTCTGAATTTCTGGAACTAAATAATTCAGTTTTGTTAAATTCGGCATACAAATAATTCAAATATTATATATTTAACAGTAAAATATTTCAGTTTTATGAAATTCGACATACAATTATTTCAGATCTTTCATATTCAAATTCAGATACTTTTGTCAGCTTTCTAGCTCCATAGGGGGGGGGCATCTTCAATGCCTAACAAATCTATCTCTTTCTCTCCCTGACACTGTCTTTATGCTTGAGCAGCACTGGTTGAAGCCTGAAAATATTGTAAACTATTTCTGCATATATGCAGGTAGCAACGCTAGTGCTAAATAACTGGCTAAATATTTAGCTGGTCGGCTCCATGACGCCGGGTAAGTAGGGCTCGTGAGATAGCTCACCAAAAGAACGATGGGGAACCCACTTGTCTAGCAGTTTAAGCCATGTTCGTAGGTACCTAGCAAAAAGTAACCTCAACTTTCCTAGACTTCTACGGTGATGCTGAAGGCTCACTGATATCGCATAGCGTGCTGACGTTGTGACTGTGTGTGTGTGTGTATTAAGGCTGTCAAAATCGCAAAAAAATGACGTTCGAACATTCCCTTTAAAAAAACACATTTACCGTAAATACTCAAACAGTGGCCGGGGCTTTTATTTACTTAGGCTGCACAGTGCACCGGCCTGTATTTGGGGCAGGCTTGTATTAGGGGCAGGCCTTTATTTCTTACTTACCGGTATCTGCTGTTTTAGAATTGTATTATTTAAATAAAATAATGGGCATAATTACAATAGGCTATTATAATTAATTGCATATGCATTCAGCACTTCCTGCAACCATTTATCCACTGTCACTCACGGAGGGAAATATTTCCAAAGCTTTATTTTGTATCATTTTTATAGTTACCCTAGAATGCCTATCGCGGACTGAAAAAATCCATTCGACCAGGCTGGTCTCCATATCCAGGCTAACTTTCTTCCTACCTCCACCTGCTAGTCGGGCTCTGTTATTTTTGGTCGCGTTGAATTCATTCTTCTGCTTCTTCCAATATCAAATTCGTTTTGGGTCTATATTAAACTGCTTTGCTGCCTTTTCTCCCGAATGTTTCGTCCCCTTAAGTTTTTCCCTTCTAGTGATATTTTCAAGCATTTAGCCTACTCATATTGCATAATTCATCAAGAACACTTTGAAACAAGCCCCTTTGAAACAAGCTACTGTCACTGTAACAACGTTGTCACTGGCAATAGTTCCGATGGAATCGCGATTCAAACAGTGCCGTCTGATAACTGAAAATATGGCCCCCAAAAACGTTTGACCTTAATTTAGGGGGAAATGGCTAATTCAAAATAAGTTTTCTAGAGGCAAGCTGGCTGCTGATTGTTTGAAAGCGCCGGAAATTAGGACAGTACTACACACTGCCAGTGGGCCTACCGAGTCTGACTCTAAGGCTAAGGCTAACATGATGCGGTCTCACTCAAATTCCAAGTTTTACACAAATCACAAAAATATGCTGACCCGCTGGCTGTCTGCGCAATTGATCTGTAGCTAAAGAACTCGAGTGAGACCGCGTCGCATAGACATATATATATCTATGGTGTGTACTGTCTTCGATGCCACAGCTAAACTTTATGTCAAAAGAAACGTTCTCATTTCCGGCGCTAATGTCAAACTTGTGTACGTTTTGGGGGGCATATTTTTGTATCCACCACCTGGCTGTCTTCACAATAGTCATATTGTCATAACATTGCCCTCCTTCTGTTTTTTGGTTTAGAATTGACCGAACTATCAAATTACGAAAATACTGATGCTTTCTAGCATGGCTGCCGCCTAAGACTAGGCGGTCTCACGGGCGACCCGCACTCGCTCAAATTTCAAAGACTTTCACGACCTAAATCAAAAATCTGAGATTGCAGTTCTACTCTAAATCGATTTCTCAAAAAAGCCCAAGGTTTGGGATTTTTCACTCATAATCTAACTCCAATTTGCGTGCTATTACGAAAATACTATGACGCTTTATAGCAAGGCCTCACGGGCGACCCGCACGAGTCGGTCAAATTACAAAGACTTTCACGACCTAAATCAAAAAACTGCGATTTCGGTTGCACTCGAAATCGCTTTCTCAACAAAACCCAACAGTTGTGATTTTTTGGGGTCGGTATTTTTCACTGATAATCTAAACTCCAATTTGCGTGCTAGAACGTCTCTATCAAATTGTATCCAAGCGTCGTTGCTAATCTGTTTAGACATAGTGACGTAGGCTAGAACTGAGTACCCGTCGGCGACAAAAGATACTTTTTGCCACAAAAACGTTGTATGGTCCTAAACTGTGCAACGGAACGTAAATTCCAAGCAACTCAATCGGGACCAAGACAAAACTTTTGACACCGACGTTTTCTATGTAGTCCAAATATTGACAGATCCTTAGGGGGGCAAAAAGAAGAAGATATATGTGAGAGAACAAAGGTTGTGCTCGCCGAAGGCGTGAGCACACCCAAATAATTTCAGTAAATCAAGCAGCGCTGCAAGACCCAGTGAAATGTTATACAGCTAGCAAACTAACGTTAGCTAGCATCGCTAACGACATTGGCTAACTCAATTTCGGTAGGGCATCCTCTGTATTTGCAAGCTAGCTAAATTTATACTGTATCTAGATAAATAGTCCCGAGACGAGCTTTCACGGGTGTTTGCGCGTCTATGCTTCACTCAGTGTGCCTGCGCCTCGTCCATTACTCGTTACATTACAACGTTAATAGCAGGACTACTTGGTTAGCATTGCCTTCTCAGCATTAGAAATACAAGGTTTGGCTTAAGAGCGTGTCAACTGGTTGAAATGTCTCACAGCCCAAACGTGAGAGTTGGCAGCGCTGTTAAAAGGTGTATAGCCTATCTTACAGTTGAATATTAGCTGATATACTATGTACATTTAACCGATACAAATGCTGCTAATGCTTGCTAGGTTCACAGCTGCCGATGCTAGCTAGCTAGAAACGCTAGCTTACACACTACTTTAGCTGTAGGCTCAACAAGTTTACCATCAACTGACCAAAATCCGAAATATTTCCAGACATCCCTTTTTAGTGTGTTTGCTGACAAGCAAAGACACTATTGTTATCCTGAGAGTCCTTGTGGTCCTGGGAGAAACTAACATCATGTCCAGCAGATCTTTCCTAGGTACCGTTGTATTCCCGGAACAAGTGGTCTTGAGCCTATTCTTGAAGGTGGGGAGACAGTCAGTGTCTCTGATGGAGGTGGGGAGTTGATTCCACCACTGGGGGGCCAGACAGGGGAAGAGCTTGTGTTGGGACCGGGCGGTCTTGAGCGGTGGGACCACCAGACGGTTGTCAGAGGACGACCGAAGGTGGCGGGTGGGGGTGTAGGGCTGGAGGAGAGACTTGATGTAATCGGGTGCAGTCCCATTCACCGCTCGGAAGGTCAGTACCAGGGTCTTGAATCTGATACGGGCCGTGACGGGCAGCCAGTGAAGGGAGACGAGGAGCGGGGTAACATGGGAGCGTCTGGGTAGGTTGAAGACCAGACGGGCCGCTGCGTTCTGAATCCTCTGGAGAGGGCGGGTTGCGCATGCTGGGAGCCCGGCGAGCAGCGAGTTGCAGTAGTCCAACTTAGTTGCAGTAGTCCAACTGAGACTAGCGCGTTCGCTCTCCATAACTAAAAACGGTTCGACTTTGTCCACAATTGACCAAATTGGCCAAACAAGGTATGTACATTGAGCTTAAATTGTACATAATCTAGCTAGATCATTTTTCTTTAAGCAAGTTTCACTTTCTGAAAGAATCAAGGCTCAACACTGTTATAGCTGACCGTCACGAACAGCTAAACCGGGGTTCACGAAAGGCTTACTGCAGCTGGCCATACTACGAACAAATGCTTCGTAACTGAAACGTTTTTACTTTTAATTGACGATATTAAACACAGATGTTAAGAAACTTGTCTTTAATCTAAATATCTTCTCCGTTTTGAAGCAGTACATCTAATACAGTAGGAATTTTCCCACGATATTGGCTCGCTCCGCTTTGACAATATGTTTTCTCAGTAGGGCTGCGACTAACGATTATTTTGATAATCAACTAATCTATGGACTATTTTTTCGATTAATCGACTAATCTAATGATTATTTCCCCCCCCCCAAAAAAGAATGACAAAATGTAGGCTATAGTATCATATTTGTGTATAATGCTAGAGAAGATCTCTCGTAATTGTGTTGATATGAAATTATAATTTTTCCACAATATTTAGTTTGACGAATGCTAAGTGGAGGAGGTTAACTATTCAGAACGAACGAAAAGACAGGCTACTCTGATAATTCACTGATTACCGTAACTACATTGCACGTAACATAACTGAAGTCGCGTTAGCAAGCATCCTCCATGAGACGTTCTGATAATTCACTGATTAACTACATTGCACGTAAAATAACTGAAATAGCGTTAGCAAGCATCCTCCATGAGACGTTCTGTTTTCCAACATGTAAGCGTAAATCTTACGATAAGTTAACAAGGCTAACGTTACTTAGACAGTTAACTTAAACTTATCCATCAGCAGGAGAAGACGTGGTGGCTCCAGGATGCCTCCGTTTCAAATGTTCATGCATTGCCGTGGTGCTGGAATGAAATGCTAATTCAATTTTGCAGATGTTGCATTGTACTTTTTTATTTGGTTTGCTGGTAAAATATTCCCAGACTTTTGAAGCTCTCGGTCTAACTTGCTTCGGCTCTCCCACACCCGCCATGATTCAAACACCTGCCTCTTCTTTGCCTTGGTGTATGATGTATGTCTATGCCTTGGTGCGACAGTGTAAGCGATACTGCCCCCTGCACTTCCGGTAGTGCATTGCAATGCTGAATGAAAATTACCGGCAGCTCTGAATCTGTTTTATAATATATAACATATGACGCGTCGACAATAAAAATCCACGTCAACAATTTTTCACAATCGTCGATTTTGTCGACTATTCGTTGCAGCCCTATTTCTCAGTCCACCATACATTAGACGAGCTAATTTTCGAGCACTTTCAATACAAGATACAGGCCATGTTAGAGTTGATAAATATATACGTAATTGTGTGGGCAATGTAGAACAGCAGACATATTTCAAATATGATATTTTGTTTTAAAGTTATGGCCATTCTAGTGACGAGACTGTCATCATAGCTGCCATAGAACGGCGAAACTAGCTACGTCTATCGCTCGTTACCTACAAACAAATGCTTCGTAACAGTATTTACTTTTTATCAGCGATATTGTCAACAGAGGTTAAGGAACTTTTCTTTAATCAAAATATCGTCTCCGTTTTCAATTTGAAGCAGTATCTAGCTTACTGTAGGAAGTTTCACATTGCATTCTCTCTCTAGCTTCTTCGGCTAAAGTCAGATGGACGACGATGCATGCGTTATTCACGCCTACGGTGTTAATACAGTCTGTACAAATACCACTTTGACACACATGCGAGAAATGATCCGCTGGTTAGATGTAGCATGATCTTATTTACCACCCACAATAGTTCAGCTTTTTTTGCAGCAGCATTCTGAGTTAGAGTAGCGTTTGCAGTTGCACAGCAGTCACGTAATGTGACGGGATTGAATTTAAAAGTATAAAAAACTCACCAGGGACAACGACAACATCGGCAACCCTGCACCATGGATTATTATTTTGATGTCATCTTTAAATTCAGTGTCTGAACAGGACTGGGTGTGCACGCATGATTAGTTTGTCCTCCACCTTGAACCTGAACCTAGATTCTAGGTTTAGTGACAATGACCAACCGTTGCTACGTTACAAGAAACAAGGAACCAATCCGATTGGCCAACGCTCTTCATCACTATATTTAAGAGCTAGAAAACAATTTTCGGCTCGAATTTGATAGGGTTGAATTTGTGTACACATGTACATTCAGAATATAGCCCACTAAGCAGAAAGCAGCAAAGCACTACTGCTGACACGGTCATGTAAGCGAAATGATCGTCATTCCAGGTCATAACTAGAACATTACATGTTTGAATAACTAAAACACCATGGTTCTTTTCAGAGGCTTCCCCCGAATTTATCACGCTGACCTGGTCGGACAGACCAGATTGAACAACTTTAGCTGACTACACTGTAGTCTACAGTGAGATATTGAACGACCAAATGCAGATATGGCTTTCTAAGAAAAAGCAAACACACACATATATTGATTAGATCAATAGTAAGGAAACTATTCACACAGACAGGTTCAATGTACAAATTATGGGATGTCCGATTAACCGTATAAATACTTGTTAGAAACTCATGTTAGGTAGGTGGTCTCAGTGCGAGAGACACCTAGCAAATGTGCCCTAATTGTTGATGACAATAAAAGCCTTTGCATCTGAACTTGAACTCTGCCTCTCCGAGACGTTTCTTAAAGCAACCTGTGTCAGCCCCAAAGCTGACCACGACACAAGTCAACTGTCAGCCTGAGCGTCACTGCTGGCGCGGCGTTTTTTTTTACATTTGAATATTCATTTTCACATTTGAAATTAGTTTTTTAACAACTATTCGAATATATATTCGAATTTAGAATAGTCCTTGACATCCCTAGTGTGTATGTGAGAGACGCGTGAGTGACAGAGAGACGGAGGGAGAGCAGGGAAAGGAAATGCAGCTGAATGAATAAGCTGCGTGTTTTAGATTGCGTAAAAAAAAACTATTATAAAGAAATACAATATGTGGCGGCCGGTGTTGATTCTGTGGTGCACCGCCACAAATTAGTCTATGTGTGGGAAACACTGATACTGTGCCTGGTAAAAGTTGTTCCTTGGCACCTACCTCTGTAATACTGATCACATTTTGTATTAATTTTTTGTCCTTGATTAGCTGCTATGCTATTTGTACTTCACTTTTGATGGATGAATGAATGAATGAATGCAACAGGCCTCTTGATTCAAGTTGGCACTAGATTCCATTGAACGCAATATTGTAGTGGTATTCTGCTTGAGACATCAGTAATTAAAGTTCAGTTTTGATGTTCTATTATCTGATCCGAAAAACTCATGTTGTAGGCCTGTTTCACTTTGACTTTAAGCTAGACTTGGTGCAGCTGGTGCTGAGATATGCTTATAACATGATCTTAGACAAACATGTGGAGTGGAGAGACCTGAGCCATGTTTCAGTTAGGGAATGTAGGCCAAACAACCACAGCGCTGACAAAATTCCTTACTCGTTAACAAATATATATTTTGGATTGTAGCAGATGTTTGATAGACAGCAGAATAGGCGCTGCACTGTCAATGTGTGAATCAATGGCCACCTCCAGACTTACTTTCCATCTATTTCATTTTGAATGATATGTAAAACCATCCTATCTGGTACATCCTATCTGGTGTACGTGTGTTTGTGCGTTCATGAATTTGAGTTGGTAAGTGTGTGTACTGTACTTGACTGGTTGGGAGCATGCATGTGTCCTTGCCTGCCTTGATGCTTCCATTGCTTGCAGCCATCTTTAATTCAATTAATGAACGGGAAGGAGAGGCGACGAAGGAAGGGCAGAATAAAGACAAAGGGCTGATTTACTCCCTGGCAGTACAGGCCTCTTGCATCCGAGACAAAGGCAGCTAGCTCTCGACATTCCCTAGGCCAGGCTGGCAGGATAGACAACAAGTGCTTGCCAAAGAGACAGAGGAGTGTATGCATGCTCTCCTTTCTTCTTCTCTCTGTGACTCCACTGCTATCCTTCGTGCAATTCACTCGGTACAGCATGGCCCCCTCCCTACTGTCAATCACACTGCCACTATTCCTTTTTCTTTTCTCTCCATTCCATCTCTTCTTTCAATGATGAGTCTGAACTGTGGAACTATAAAAATTGCAGTTTTCATAGATATCTTCTGTTCCCAGATGACAGCTTCAAACCTACTGCCCCTTCCTACAACACACACAATTACACATAAGCACTCGAGTTTCAAAGAGCATACAGGGTTTTTCCTGGGTTAGAATGGGTCTTTGGTGCCCCCCCCCCAAAAAAAAATAACATAAATTTCAATTGGTAAAATGTTGTCTAGCGAAGATTGTCTTTTTGTCTCTTATTTTTCAGCCCCTTACGTTCCTTAGCCTGGTTTTCGATCATTATAGTCTCTACTAGGGGTGTCACGATACCAAAAATTCAGTAGTCGGTGCCGATACCAGTAAATTAACACGATTCTCGATGTTAATTTCGATACCACGGTAAAAAAAATGAAGGATTTTCTAAGATTCCATGTACTGTACTTAAACTTCTTTATTAAAATATTTGAAAAATAGCTGAATGTCATAAGACATATAAAACATGTGCAATAGAGCATAGTACATCATAATAAAGTGCAATTAAGCCATCCAGCTAACAAGATGAACATGAGTTTACCCTCTAACCAAGGTAGGCTATAGGCTAACGCTAAAACTAAAGCATAGCTAACCTAAACGATGTACATAACATAAGCCATTGTAACACACGTGCCCACCATCTCAAACATCATGTAACGTGTATTTCAGTATGACAGATTAAAAAAACTGAAACGATGCATTCTTTGGATGCATTCGAAATTTCGCTGAATTTCGCCGTTCGTTGTTCGACCACAACGAACATTGATTTAGTATGCCAGATGTTAGCATCGGTGCTGCGCCTCTTCTGGAACTGAATCAGAACTCACCTCGAATTATTTAAACAAATCCGGATAACGGATTCATTTCAGGTGCTTAGCTAAATTGGAAGTATTACCTCCCTTGGTCCGAAGACCACGGTAGCATCTTTTGCATAATGGCTTCTGCGGATTAATTATTGTTAACAAGTCGAGGTGGGGCGATCGCTGCAGCTGCAGTTGCTATCTTGGTTTTGTGAATGTAAACGTCGACTGGAACACTCCTGAATACTGCCCCCATCAGTTCCAGAAGAGGCACAGCACCAATGCTAACATCTGGTATCGGCGTTCACGGTGCTTACGGTACTTCAAAAAAATGGGCATCGGCGGTGTTTTGTTATTTTACCATCGAAAGGTATCGTAAGTATCGGTTCTCGTGACATCCCTAGTCTTGATGCAATACAGTGTCACAGCAAACAAATTAAAAAAGTTTCGTATAACTTTTTTTAATTGTTTTATATCGTCATCTTGGTAACATTTCGAACGAGCGTCGAGAGCTAGGTGGACGATAATGGGACCCCTTACGCTAGGCTAAATGCTTGAAAAATGACACTAGAAGAGAAAAACTTAAGGGGACAGACCAAGCCCCCACCCCTCGCCCCTTGGGTTGAAGCAACGGCCCCGGTGGATGTAGGTGGTATTGCATCTTCGACTTGACTTCCGTGTCTTCCGGTCGTTTTTAATCTATTAACTCCAGTCAACATTTACAAAACTATCTCCCCCAATAATTTTTGTTCGATACTCGAACCTGGCTCATACTACTAGCTTTTTCATAGAATAATTTTTCCAGATTTTTGCTATGTTTGAAACCAATCCGAAATAGGTAAACTAGCACCCCATTTATTTGCTTACGTCAAGAAAAGTTGCCTCGAAACGTGTTCGCGGATACTAACAGGGGACGAGCACACAAGGGAACATCAGAAAGTGCTGATTTACCTGAGCTGAATGAGAACAAGGAGAAAGGACTTGGTAATCTAAAATTGCCTGCCTTAATTGTAGCACGTTTTACAAATGCTTGCACATATACATGACGGTTGTTTGTAGAGTTTATTTCCGTTATTTTAAAGCATATTTAACCATTTTGTAGGCTAATGAACGCGATTATTCTCATTGCATGACAAAGTAGGCTAATTATAGCCTAATATAATTAGTTATAATATCGTGGCATGTTACGGCGTCATTGTAGATAACATGTTATTCTGGAGCAAAGACGAAGATGAATAAATCATGTCTGATAACGACAATATTGTTATGGTCGTTATATTGTTAGAACTTTATGTCAGTTAACACTACAACGATGGCATTAACAATAAGCTAGTAATAGTAAGCAACACTCATCATCATTATAATAGTAACATAGGTATAGCCTGTAGGCTTAATTTAGCTTGCTTTGCCGAGCTAGAACAACGACGGAGCCAAATATTCAAGCTTGCAGTTTCTTTAATCCAACACAATACTTAGCAGTCAAACTAAAAACACGGAGCAAAAAGAACAACGTATAGGCATTGCACGTATAATATTACAGTATTGGTTTTCGTAAGTTCACATGTATCTGCTTCTTGATCGGACTTGTACCACATTCTGACAGTTTTCTGCAATGCCTTAGCTCCAGCTCACAAGCTCGCGACTGGTTGTCGCAAAGTATGACGTGTACAGCTATTTGCAAGCGTGCACGAGTCTCGGAGCCAGCTTGGAGCTAGGAAAAAAGTGAGCCCGTTAAAAGCTATGGGCTCACTTTTTTCCTAGTTTAGACCGGAAGACACGGAAGTAGAAAGATGGCGCTGTCCGTTTCGCGCTCTAGCTTGCTTCACTGCGCCACTGAGCACTTTTCATAGAAATGAATGGGGACGCCATCTTGGAAGACGATGTTGGCTCTCTCTACTTAATATTACCTCTATGGGACAGACCCACCGACAAAAGCAACCACACCCTACAATTTCCCCAGAAATGTTACACTCTCTAGTTATTATTATTATTATTCATATAAATACATGCATAGCTATGGAGAGTGGAAGGTAGAATTCTTATTTCTGAACAGAAAGACTAGATTGTGCATACATTACCCTTTCCAGATATTGGTCACTTAAAAAATACAATCAATATGCATCACTAGGCCAAAACAATTCTAATCTAATCCAAAGCGTGACCAAATTCGAATTGTTGATATCAACAATTGCATTTTGGATATCAAGAATTCGAATTTTGGATATCAACAATTGCATTTTGGATATCAAGAATTCGCATTTTGGATATCAACAATTGCATTTTGGATATCAAGAATTCGCATTTTGGATATCAACAATTGCATTTTGGATATCAACAATTCGCATGCTAATGACTATCATGTGGGCGGGAGTAGGCAGGCTACGTAAATTCTGTTTGCAAAGACGTAACATTTTCTACGCTAAGAGCGTTGCCCACTGCGGCCATTGTAGACTTTGCAATCCATTGGGGTTCGGTTTAGTTCAACATTGATTTTGAAAATGGATTAAGTTGATAGTTTTGAGACCCCCAAAAACGTAATAATTGTCCTAATTTGAATGAATGTAGGCTATTGTACGTGTAACATAGTTATCTGGGTTCAGATTAAATTCCACTGAATTGACAGAACTACGCCATCTACTGTTCAAATGTGTAGGCTACCTGCTCTGAGTAGCTATAGCGTGGCATTGTGGGGAATTCCTCATAGCAAAGGAGGATTTTTTACTAGGCAGGCGTGCCTGCTGTTGTCCGTCTACATTCACACGTTTTTCCAATTGTAACTGCATAAAACTGGATGTTAACAACTGAATGGCTCAGAGTGATTTAGAAGACATCTCACATAAGTCACATACACACGAAAATGTATGAGACTATACCACCGAATATGTTGAAGCATACATTAAGCTTTCAATTAGTTGTAATAAAACGACTAAACTTTCCTCATCCGACTTTTTCATTACCAACACTTGTACAGACATATTATACCACAACCCGTCTGCTACGAGCAGAATAAACCCAACAGAATCCCAACCCTTGCGTAGTGGACGCAACGTTTTTTTCAACTCCCCCCACTCCCCTACCCATTGGTTTACAGCTTCAATTATGTTACATTTACGCAAATGTATGCTAGTTTGATATCCAGAATTCCATTCTGGATATCCATTCTGGATATCAACAATTTGAATTATTAAGTGTAAATAAATGTGGTGTGGAAATAAATGTGGTGTGGTAATATATGTGGAAATAAATGTGGAGTGTAAAAGTCTCAAAAAATAAATAAATGTGGCATTAAGAAATAAAAGGCCCATTAAATAAATAAATGTTGTCTTTACAAAAACGTCATTTTGAAATAAATACATTTATTATTTATATATATTTTTATTTTAGGCTTTATTTCATAGCCATATTTATATATTTATTTATAGATCTACTTATTTATTTAATTGGGACTAAATCAGCGTTCCATAGTATAGCTGTATCATTGTATCTATAAATACAGGAATCTGTGTGTGTTTCACTGACATCTTAATCGCCGACTGGGCACTAGTGACCATGATGTCAGCCTGTGTAGTAACTAGGGAGTTGGGGGATAGGGACTCCCTAACAGCTAGCTATGGCACTATTGTTTCACCGTCTCCTTGTACTAGTCTTTAAGCTATTTAAAGCGATTTAAAAATTGAATGAATTAAAAATACGGAAGGATATTTAACAGTTTCCTGTAAAGTTGCAACTCGCCGCAACAAAAGCACATATGCCCTAAGAAATGCAGAGTGCGGTGTAGTTTCCTCTCTGAGCAAATGGGGTTCTGTGTGAGATAGTGGAGACATGTTGTCTGCGTTAGAGTCTGATATCAGAGATTCTGAGATCAGCAAACCACATCCTCCAGAGAGTCTCATCCAGCTGCACTGCCACAAGGTCTAGTGTCTTGGGAGAGATCATTCAGTTAAGAGTTAGACCACAGTCGACCACAGTAGCTTAGCCTACATTAGATAGTGAAGTTTTAAATGTCCTTTCATGGCATTGAAAACATCCACACAAAAAATACATACTTTAAATTCTCCAGATTAAAGATATCCTAAATAGATTGGTCTAACGTAGGAGATTATGTTCAGGATATTGACAGTACTCCAAGTAAACACTTGTAAATTTGGAAACCTGTCCTGTGTCAGCAATGGGAAGCGGATTATCCTTACTGTGCCACCTCACCTCCGCGAGTGTGGAAAGGCGGTGAGACAGCGATAGCATGAGCTCACAGAGGCAGACGGAGTAACCTAATCCCTGTGACAGGCTTCTAAAATCACAGTACTCTGGTGCCTTCTGGAATGTGCTCGGTGTGCTCACTGGCTGGTAGGCAAGCAAGCTCACTCGCTTGCTAGGCCCCCTCTGGCAATGCTGTACTTTCTCTATCTTATTGGCAAATGAACACGCCTGCAATTACACATTTGCAAAGACTACATTCTCTCTCTCAAACACTGTATGCACTCCAACCCAAAATCAAGACGGACAATATATAGGGTGACTGAGCTAACTTCAGGCTTGTTTAGCAACAATGTGAGACCCCAGAGACCGACAGGCAGCAAGTAGTCCTAGCTGTCACAAACCCTCTTAGGACCAAACTCTAGCAGAGAAGCAAAGGGTCATGGGATACTTGGCAAGCCAGCTGTGAGATAGGAAGCTGGGATGAAGAAGTGAACACAGGGTGGAAAAGTGATGCAATCTGGCACAAAAAAGTTTGTGTTACCCAGCAGTTCAAACCAGTTGATTATACCTTATTATAATATTGTACTGGTGCACTTAAATGCACACCTTTATTAAGAATAGTATTTTATGTTTTAACAAAGCCAACTATGGAAAAGACCAACCCAATACATGCTGTTGATGTAAAATTCCCTCAGCAAATCCACTATTTAAAATTTAGGCTACACTGATATTTTATTGAGAGCAAAAGGAACATCCCGTTTTCTTGTGCAGATAGTTAGCGGCACTAACGTGTGTGAAAGCAGTCACACAGTCAAGTTTTCCAGTCATCCCTTTGGAATCACCTCCTTCAGTAGTTTAAAGCCCAGGGGTCTCATTTATAAAACTGTGCGTAGGATTCTTACTAAAAGTGTACGTACGCCCAAAAGCCTAAAATGGCGTGCGCCCCCAAAATATCTGATTTATAAAACCCTGCGTAAGCACACCTGCAAGCAATGTTCCCTTTATAAATCACAAGTGTGCGTACGTGAATTACCATTTTACCCCGCCCCGAACACGCCCGTTTTTAACCATAAATGGTCAATGCAAAGCACCTCATGAATGCTAATCCAGCCCTTGCATGCGATTGTTCTTACTCTACATTACATTGAAGCATGCCGTCAGGAGGGAAAAGAACGAAGAGGCGCAACTTCTCAGAAACTGACATTGAAATAGCCTTCTTGTAGACGAGGTGGAGGAGCGAAAGCCTATTTGGTGGCCACAGCAGCGGGATCACCAATAGGCTAAATAAAAAAGCAATGCGAGGTAACAATTTGAAAACAAAAGCGTATCCGTAAACACGTTTCTTCATGCCTGTTTAGTTATTAACAGTATTAAAGTTTGGACTGTAAACGAGGATGTGTAGGCAATTGCACGGGAGCTTAACGGCTGTGTTTCCAGTTTTTGACATATGATAGGCTATGTCATATATATGCACAGTAGCCTATTAAATACATTTAGTTGGCTACACTGTTTTGCAGTTATCTAAAGGTAGTCCTATGTCATGTTATCCTGTGTATTCCATGCAGTCGGGGCATCTGATAGTGAAACAGCGGTGAATTTTGATTTAAAATTTGAGTTGGATTGTACAAGGTGTTTATGGAACAATTATCACTCAGTACAAGCACAAATAACACTGCTGGATTTAATCTTCATGATAATGATGAAACGGAGTGAAAAAAACATGTATGAGGAAAATGGACCCATGAGATAGTTGTGCTTTGCGGTTTGTATTGTTATATTAATATATTTCTGCGTAAGATGTTTTATAAAACAAAATATATAAGTAATCGTTCTTCCCACATTTACTTTCTGCAGTCTGACTACAGTAGGCTACGGTCATCTGCGTCGCCAATTCCCACTGTCTCCAAAATGTGCGTAGGCCTACGGGAGGGTCAGAGTTTGCGTGGAGGACCGCACATTCTGCCGTCAAGTTTGTTTTTTATAAATCACAACCTTTGCGTGGGAAGTGGCGTACGCACATTTCAGCCCCGTTTTGTGCGTACGCAAGCTTTATAAATGAGACCCCAGGGCTCCAGATTAACTTTGTTTACTATGATCACTACTAGTGGTTGTTAGGGCTACCCCCAACTGAAAATGTGTATTTCAATATTTCCATATTTTAAATGCATTACTGACAATGTGCTGTTTTATTTTTGTTCACAATAGGGCTGTGCGATATTATCAAAATCTAATATCCTGATATAGATCCTTTCATATCCCGATAACCATACCACCACATGGCACATTTTATTTAAATTCAATGAATAAGTCGTTTATATAAAATGGTATAAAACATGGAAAGGCCTATTTCTTCAAACTTCGATTGTTCTCATTTTTTAAGGCAAAAAAATGAGGCCTTTTTGGTCGCATATGCTCCTGAAATCTAACTTTTGCGACCTCAAAATATATTTGGTGTAGCAGACTACTTGTACATAATTCACTGGACAGATTCAAGTGGACAGTGCACCTTTAAGGGCACAGTGAGGTATGGGCTACATTGTGGGTAGCTAGCTATGTTTTCTGTTCAAAAAGGGTTTGTCCAGAGAATGTCTAATGTAAGGAGAACTCCCACTCTCGGGATACTTCCGGGTTCTGAACTGGTTGCAGTTCCACACTAGTTCCATATGATGGCGCTAACGGTCGAGTGCAGAATGAATGGAGGTCTATGGAGCTATACCCCTATAAATCCACTTTTCTCAGGATATACATTTTTTTCTAGTCATTGGGTGTGCGCTCCTGGCCAAGGAGCGCCAACCTTTGTTATCTCTATTATTATTTATTTTAGCCCCCCTATTTCTCGGTCAATATTTGGACCACATACAAAAACTACGTGTCAAAAGTTTCGTCTTGCTAGCGATTGATATGCTATTACTTTTATGTACGTTCCGTTGCACAGTTTAGGACCATACAACGTTTTTGTGGCATAAAGTTGATTTTTTCGGCAAAGGGTAGACTACTGAGTTATAATAGCCTACGTCACATTGTCGGCACATGTTAGCAACGACGCATTAGATATGACGTGCATTGAAGACTGTTGCACAGCAAAGATGGTATCGTGCCGCCCCCCTAAGCATCCGTCAATATTTTGATTACTTAGAAAACGTTATGTCAAAAGTTGGTAGCCATTGAGTTGCTTGTCTTTTTATTTACCTGGCTAACTTGCTAGCCACAGTCACTGACGCTACTAACGTCACGAAACACGCGTGACTACCTCTAGCAGAACATTAGTTTAGCAGCTTGTTAACTTCTGGGAGATAGAGCTAGCTAGGCTAACTATAGCTTTAACGCTACTGCAAGGTAGCTGCAGAAACGCCACAAGCAAAGAGTCCAGGGTGATAACTATTTACTCATTTTATTTTACTTTGTGATATGAAACACAATTGTGAAATGTAATGTACAATATAAGCTGATATTATTGAGGAACTACATCTACTTTCGGAAACGGTAGGCTACTATTTCACTGAAACATTAGCATCATGACATTAGCCTATGTTGCCCGGGCAACACATACAACAGCGGTCTATGACGCATCTGTTTTCAATCGTTAAAATAAACATTACTCACAAATACATTGTCGTTGTACGATTTATTATGACATTAGATTACAAGTAAACGATTTGTTGGTTTCAAACCAGTACTGCAACGCTGTAGCCTACGCGAGACGAGAAACTGTGTAGCTAACAAAAACATCCACAGCTGTTTACAGTAGTCAGAAGAAGAACAGAAGTCAAATGGCGACGGAACATGTTCGGCACTCCCTTAAATCAAAAGTATTTCAATAGGTGAAACTGTCTGACTACTAACCCGAACTTCATTGACACAGCCTAAACTTGTCAATCTGTTCATGAACGAAATATTTAATTTCAGCCTAAACCGTACAACGGAACGTTCAACCAACGATCGCCACCAAGACGAACACTGTAGTATACAATTTACCGGGGCTTCTCCACAAAGGGCTATATCGCATTTTGTGTCGTTACTGACAATGATCGCTATTGAGCTTTTTATGCATGAGCGATTTTCCACTGAATAAATGTCAAGTTTATTTACGTTTCTGGGGGCATGTCATAAGTTAGCAGACATAGAGCTACTGTTTGAATCGCGATTCCATCTGAAATATTTCCAGTGATAACGTTGTTACAGTAGCTTCTTTCCAAGGGTGTTCTTAATGAATTATTATGCAATAGCCTAGAATAGACTATGAGTAGGCTACATGCTTGAAAATATCACTAGAAGGGAAAAACTTAAAGGGACGGACAAGCAGGAACACCCTCACAATTTCCCCAGAAATTGTATGCTCTCTAGTTTTAATTTGGAATTCGAAAGGGGAGGCAAAAAATATACTAACTGCTGGGTGTTAGAATTTTTAAAAGTCGTTTTTTTGTTCAAAAAAGCTCCGGTCACTTTCTTTTCTCTCTCGAGGCATCGACAACACAGCTGACAGGTTAGGCTCCCCCTGTCAATACACATGCTAGAAAGAGTTTTGGCTTGCTAATGTTGTTTCTAATGTTGCTAATGCTCTGACATTATGATTCTACTTCGGATGCCATCAAGCGGGATCTCTGGTCGTAGTCAGTCCATCACTAACCAATCAGCATTCATTAGCAGAATGCTAGCGTGTTATGGGCAACAACGACTCACCCTGTAAAAAATCGAAAGTACATAAGTACTCGTTCATCCAATTTTCAACCTAGAATCCATGTTGAACATGCAAAAACTACAATAAAATCTGAGATTTCTCAACGACAATCAGGTGAAAGAGACACATTTAGCCGTTTAGCTCCATAGACTCCCATTCATTCTGCACTCAACCGTGATCACTCCCAGTGGAACTCTGGTGGAACTGCAACAACATTCGGAACAATGGCATTAATAAGGAGTGGCAAGGCTTTCGTTTAAACAGGCTTTGGTTTGTCTTTTGTAGGCCTACTTGAATAAACGACGCACAAAGCTGTGTGCCAAATGGGAGAAGTCTGCCGACTGCCCGTCTTTCCAACTCTTTACAGGAGCATTTATGTGATTGCAAAGAACTGTTGTGGCGCGACATGTTTTCATTTTCCGGTCCATCGTTCTAACCAATGTTACATAACCAATAAAACGTAATCTTTAGATTCTTAACTTTAATACAGATTTAAGATTGTTTGATATTACAGTGTTTCCGCTAGGATTTTTTTTTGCAGTGGGGGCAGGTCCTCACACACACAATTGTCCTGACATGGCAGTGCTAGCTTGGTCAGACTTAATAGAGTGCATTGCACACCTTCTGTTATCATGTCTAGCCACTATACACGACAACATAATATAGCCTATAACAGAATGCTGAATAGACATCAACTACAATGTAGAACTACATCATTAAGGGACTGCGCTAACCAGTATCAAATCATTCCACTACAGCTACTGAGGTATGTAGATAACTATTAGGGGTGTAACGATACACTCAGCTCACGATTCAATACAAATCACGATAGGAGACGTAGATATGTTGACACCCCACCCCCCCCCAAAAAAACGAATGACATTTTACAACTTCAAGTATATGCAATATTTCAGGATTTTATTATTATTTATTATACTTCTGTATGTTAAGTAACTATGTTTGTGTGTCACTGTGCAACAACAACGATGTTTTACATGAAATTAGATGACAGAACTTCAACCTTTAGTTGCGTGAGTTCTAAATATTATAGTTATTTGGTAGGGGTGGGAAACTTTTGGTACCTCACGATTCAAATTGATTATTGGGGTCACAATTCGATAAAAAATCGATTTGTTATCCAATTTCGATGCAATATGTATGCTTACATTTGATTCCAGTTTGCTGTTTAGTGTTTCTATTTGACTGTGAGAGGTAGTTAAGTGTTGAAGAAAAAAATTCCAATGCATCAAAACCTTGACATTTTTCTTGCAGTGCATGCACTAGTGCATAGATACATTTTTTGAATCTAGATTAATCTCACCGTAATCTTGGAATTAATCTAGATTAACGCCGTTAACGCCGATCAATTCAGTGGTTCCCAAACTGTGGTGCGTGCACCCTTAGTGGTGCGCAGACTGACCATCGGGGATGTGCAAAAGAATGTTTGTAATGGCGAGTGAAAAAAACATAATATATTTTTTAAAGTATTTAACTGAGGTAAACTTCTACGACGGTGTATTAGGGCCGATTTGTTTGGTTTGTTTGTTGTCCTCTGATTGTTTAAACATATTTCAATCTGTATAGTTTATAAATAATCTTGGTAACTCGGATCATTGTATGTGGAATGTTTAGTTTCGTTTACAACAGCGATCGGAATTCATTGATATAATGTCAATAGACTATAATATTTGTTTAATAATAACAGGTAACGTACTAGTCTTTATATTCTGTTATATGCTGTGTCGGGAGCATGATGGTAATTGTTTACGTTTTGTGTTGTTTCAGCACCACTCTCATTTCACTGTCATGTAAACTCTGCTAGCAATAAATCTGCAAAAACACACCGGGAGCGAACACAACGCACGAACCAGCTGCACATACACCTTATCTTAGTTCCTCACGCGTCTAAGCCGTTTTCCCTAGCGCCTATGACAAATCCCGAGCGCCTAAGGCCAAAAAAAAGTCTGCGAGAAAAAAAAACGTGACTCAAGTGTGAGGCTAACGTCAAACCGGGCGACATTTTCACTCAAATTTCAAGACTTTCGTGACCCAAATGAAAATTGTGATGTGACAGATCAATAGGGAATCACTTTCTCTCTTAAAAGCTGTCCTCCTCTACCTTTTTGGTCTTTTTAAATCTAACCATTTGTATAATCCGTGTAATTCTCTAGCCATTATAAAAGATACCTTTCCTGTTTTTCTGCCACTATGTTGCGCGCGCATCCCGAATGTATGTTCTTAATCTATGTCATTAGGTATTGTAAACTGACTAAAAAAGTTTTTAAATACTAATAAATGAATATATAAACTACGTCGATCTAATGAATACTGCAAAGAGTTTGTGTCAAAGCATACATCCACTTTATGGCAACATGGACTAGTCCAAGGAGAAAATGCATCTTGATCCATAAATAATAGCTTCTTTCACTCCAACTTTTGTAAATTTGGCTCATGTCCCAATCTTCAGAGCAATTTCATTACCTACAGACCATGTTTTAGATATTTTTCTGACCTTTCTGGTTCGTGCCAAGCCGTATTTGGGAGAGCATGTGGTAGTTATGCATCTTTTGATGCATTGAGGTCACTGCAGTGTATCATGTATTTTAGTTTCACTCTGTTAAACTGTATTGTATCACTAGAGTTTTGGCCAAAGTCTTAAAACAAAATTCTTACAGATAAAAGAAGATAATCCCTACCAACCTACTCAAATTTGTTCAGGGCTGAAACAACTTTTTTTCCCCCTAGGCCTTAGCAATGCTACTACAATGCTAGTGTTAATTGTTAGCCTTCTCATTAGTATATTTTGAATCCATACTAAAGCGTTTGTCACATAGTTTTTGTCTATCGGAAAATAACTAGCCACACACAACGCTGAACAGTTTTTTTGTTTTCCAGTTACACGCAGTTCGTGTTTTGTCTGTTTCTTTTTTACCGTCCTCTTGACGACTGGAAAACCAAAATGCTGCCAGACTTTGGTCTTATAAGTGGATGGGGCAACTTCTATTTCAGTTTCAGCCAAACTCATTTTGCCCTGCTAGGCTACTGCCCCAGGGATGGAAATTAGCACCCGCCACCAGCCAAATGCGGGTGATTTTGTGTTGTGGCGGGTAAACTCGCTTCACTACGCCACTGTGGCGGGTAAATAAAATAGCATAGAGAAAATTTGGGCGCACGCCTAAGCCGTTTTCCCGAGATCCTATGACAAATCCCGAGCATCTAAGGCCAAAAAAAAGTCAGGAATGGAAAACGCGAAAAACTTCAAAACAGTGTAACCGGGCTCACACTCAGATTGCCAGTTTACACAAATCACAAAAATAATCGGACCAGCTGGCTAAAAGCAGAATTCCCGTATCTCTTGAAAGCTGCCTTGCTCGACTTTTTAGATGTAGAATTGACTGTAAAACTGTAAAATTATGAACTTTCTGACATGACGTGATGTGGCTGCCGCCTGACTATGCTGTCTACTGGGCGACATTCTCACTCAAATTTAAAGACTTTCGTGACCCAAATCCAAATTCTGATGTGACAGATCAATAATCGCTTTCGCTCTTAAAGGCTGTCCTCTACCTTTTTGGTCTTTTAAAATCTAACCGTTTGTATAGTCTGTGAGGTGCGCGAATGGACAGAGCGGCCAGTAAACTGTCGTTCTGCTGCGAGGGCCAGCCAGCCCGACATGCACGACCTGTACAAATGCAAATTACATTTCCACTCAAAATGCTGACAAAAGTTTGATTAACGATTTCCAACGCAGCCTCCATTGGTATTCTTGACCTGGAATGATAATATATAGTGTAAGCACGAAGAAAATAAAGGAAATTGCAAAAACCTGGGAATAAATACATGGATTAGAAACAAATAAAAAATAATACATATATATTATTTTTTTTGAGCACTGAAGACCCATTTTGACCCAGGTTGAGACTAAAAACCTAAAACTGGAAGCCATAAAAGACCACGAATCGTCAAAAGATCTTGTAGTATTAATTTTCACATGCAGTTACACATTGCCGGTTAAAAACAAGAAAGTGGCTGGTAAAAACATTGAGTGGCTGGTAGATTTTGAAATCCACCAGCCACAGTGGCCGGTGGACAAAAACAATTATTTCCATCCCTGTACTGCCCAGTTCAAGCTTTGAATACGCGTGACGCAGGTGCATGTTGGTAGCTCAACCAACAGGAGTAAACGATATCTAGAAGAATATCGGCATGATTCCACGATATTGTTACATTTTTGTACCGAGATGTATTGTACCACAATATATTATTACACCCCTAATAACTACTGCAGTTGTTTTCCTGGTTGTATTGGGCATACAGATCAATAGTATTTGTCAGTGGAAACCAATGCTTAAGCGATTAATAGCTATGATATGCTGATGGCTCATAAACTTCAGGAATTCAATGCAAGGAATGTTAAGAACCAAAACATTAATGTTTTATAACAAGGGAGGCATTAGTTTTTTCGAAGCCTGAAGATTAGTGTGGATGGTAATGTATTCATTAGGATGGCGCTTTTATCCAAAGTGAGATACGTTACACCACCTTCGTCTGTGGAACCAGCACATCTGTGTCCCAACCCTGCTCTGCTAGATCTGCTATCTACATTAACTCCAACAATGGCCCTATTCAAGCCATCCAGGATACAAACTCAGAACGTAAATAAGCTCTACCATTTCATCATTGACAATACACCTGTGGGGTGTTTCCCAGGCAGCTGTCTGCCTACAAAGGGACTTGGGATACAGCGTTTAAAAATAAATATCAGGCTACTTCATAATATAAGCAAGGCTTATAAAACAGGAGCCTTTAACAATTAATAATCATGTCATGTAATCTACCTGTAGCTGTACACCTCTTTGCAAATCCTACTTCTCCGGAAGCCCATGTGGCAAACTAGCAGATCATTTGTAAACCGCAAGAGATAATGGTCCCAGACAGGTTGTGTGCGGGAGAGATTAAATGGATACACACACAGGCCATCCTCATCTTCATCGGCTAGGTTACATCCTGACAGGGCCTCAGGCTGCTGTCACAATAGAGCTAAAGAAAAAGCCCCTTGGGAAGGATGAACTACGTGGGTACATGTCGGAACCTGTAGTAGCATCTCAGGCCTTCAGACCACATTATGATGCTAGTCAGTTAAAACTGTATTTCTGTTTGCAAAGATGGGGTGAGAGAGGAGGAAGTGGAGAATTGCTATATACGGCACCTGTGCTGCTGCTGCTAGCAGAGATCCCAGTGTTTGCAGCGAGCTAGAAAGCTCCTTGCAAAAACTGGGTTGACGTTGAGCAATACATGTGTTCATGTTCCAATATACCAAAGCAATAGGATTTTGTCCTCCTTAAGCCAACCCTCTACAATGAGAGTAAATCAATTGCATATGCGACCAAATGTCACGCTTTGCAACAAAATAATATTTTTTATCAGCCAATGAATAGTAAATTGTTCAATTTCACTTGCCTGTAACTGAGTTACAGTCAAATAATACGTTTAGTGCAGATTTCAATGACGCACCGTCGCTTTACTGCGAGTTAACCCTCCGACTAAATTTTCAAAATGAGCGAAAGCAATCAGTCTGAGTTTTACTATCCATGTCTAACTTCGGTTTCGGCGTATCAACCTTGTTAAAGCTCGGTCGATATGTTAAAGCATAGATATATATAGAACACTAGATACGCCACGCCCCTCTCAGCCGCGGCACACGGAGTCGCCATATTGAGTGGGGCATCAGTCTGAGGTCTGTATGTACTCGACTGTCAGACAGCGATAATAATGCCGGTTCATTGTGCTGCTTTTGGGTGTGTACAACGTCGTTCAGTACACACCCGACGAGAGGGAATCACTTTCCACAGGTGAGATACATTTTACATTACATTACATACATTTGTTAAGTAGCCTAAAAAAAAGAAAAAAATCTTCCTACCACTCAGAATCAAATATGGATCATCAACTATGATGTTTTTAGTGTCATTCACTGAGCCATCACGGCTCAAATTTGCTACATGTTTGTATGAATTTTCCATATGGTGTAATGCACTAGGCAGCAGGTTGACCTCTCCAAGATGGCCGCCGCGTGTGCCGTCAGCCGACTGGAGCTCAACATTGACGTGACGTATCTAGTGTTCTATATATATCTATGTGTTAAAGCCTCCGTTTGATATTTCCCGGCATGACCTCACTCTCAGTTACGTAGTTAGCCTTCACTAGTCCTCCTAGATCAAGAATGCTAGCAACGCCACCAGTGTAATTAGTGTGTTTGCTGACAAGCAAAAACACTATTGTTGTCCTGCATACTTATTATACATTTTCCTCCCACTTTTTTCTGCCGCCTACTAGTTTCACACCGTTTAAGCTAGAAACACCATTAAAACTTCACTTGATTTAGTCTGAACTGATTAAGTGTGCTATTACTTTTCTCACAGATAACTTTTAAAGTTTTTAAGTTATTCAAGTTTAAAGTGCTTAAAAAAATGAATGGGTTGAAATGGTTCAAGGAATGTTCAAGTCAAATTCAATTGTGACGTCATGCACTGACAACTGTTTCTCACCGAGTCAATTTTCTACACTGTTTAACACTTTCTTGCTTGAATATGCAGACTTTTTCAAATAATATACTTCAACTGTTTATACAATTTTGAAGACAAGATGTAGGGCTTTCTAATGATGTAAATATTGATATGATTACGTTAGGCAAATCATCCTTTATCAAGACGATTTTACGGAGCCATTCTGACAAATCTTATCCGTCGTCAATACTGTTTTAGAAAACGTCATTTTTAACCACTTTCAATACAAGATAGAGGACAGGTTAGAAATGTGCGTAATTTTGTCATGAATTCAGAACAGAAGACAGATTTAAGATAGACTATTTTGTTTAAAAGCTATGACCACTGAAGTGATGAGTGGAAACGCAATTCCTCTCATAATCGAGACTAGCGCGTTCGCTCTCCATAACTAAAAACGGTTTGACTTTGTCCACAATCGACCAAATTGGCCAAACAAGGTAGGCCTATGTACATTGATCTTAAATTGTACATAATCTAGCTAGATCATTTTTCTTTAAGCAAGTTTTACTTTCTAAAAGAATCAGGGCTCAACAGCTGACCGTCACGAACAGCTAAACCGGGGTTCACGAAAGGCTTACTGCAGCTGGCCATACTACGAACAAATGCTTCGTAACTGAAACGTTTTTACTTTTAATTGACGATATTAAACACAGATGTTAAGAAACTTGTTTTTAATCTAAATATCTTCTCCGTTTTCAATTTGAAGCAGTAAATCTAGTAGGAATTCTCCCACGACATCGGCACGCTCCGCTTTGACAATATGTTTTCTCAGTCCACCATACATTAGACAAGCTAATTTTCGAGCACTTTCAATACAAGATACAGGCCATGTTAGAGTTGATAAATATATACGTAATTGTGTGGGCAATGTAGAACAGCAGACATATTTCAAATATGATATTTTGTTTTAAAGTTATGGCCATTCTAGTGACGAGACTGTCATCATAGCTGCCATAGAACGGCGAAACTAGCTACGTCTATTGTTCGTTAGCTACAAACAAATGCTTCGTAACAGTATTTACTTTTTATCAGCGATATTGACAACAGAGGTTAAGGAACTTAGCTTTAATCAAAAGGTCTCCGTTTTCAATTTGAAGCAGTATCAGGCAAGCTGTAGGAAATTTCCCATTGCATCCTCTCTCTAGCTTCTTCGGCTAAAGTCAGATGGACGACGAATACGATGCATGCGTTATTCACGCCTACGGTGTTAATACAGTCTGTAAAAATACCACTTTGACACACTTGCGAGAAATGATCCGCTGGTTAGATGTAGCATGATCTTATTTACCACCCACAATAGTTCAGCTTTTTTTGCAGCAGCATTCTGAGTTAGAGTAGCTTTTGCAGTTGCACAGCAGTCACGTAATGTGACGAGATTGAATTTAAAAGTATAAAAAACTCACCAGGGACAACGACAACATCGGCAACCCTGCACCATGGATTATTATTTTGATGTCATCTTTAAATTCAGTGTCTGAACAGGACTGGGTGTGCACACATGATTAGTTCTCCTCCACCTTGAACCTGAACCTAGATTCTAGGTTCTAGGTTTACTGAGGTTTGTCACTGTCACTCAGAACAACCTGCTTGACCCCCACCAATCGGGCTTCAAGACGGGCCACTCCACTGAAACTGCCCTCCTGTCGGTCACCACGGCCCTCCAGTCTGCCAGAGCGGCCTCAAGGTCATCCGTCATCATTCTGCTGGACCTCTCTGCAGCATTTGATACGGTTAACCATCGGATCCTGCTCGCCAGACTCTCCGAGATGGGCATCACTGGCACTGCACTTCAGTGGATCTCGTCCTACCTGTCGGGAAGATCCTACCGGGTCTCCTGGGGAGGCGATGTGTCTGACCCCCGCCAGCTCTCCACTGGTGTCCCACAGGGCTCCGTCCTTGGACCCCTCCTCTTCTCCCTGTACACCACCTCGCTTGGACCAATCATCACCTCCCATGGCTTCTCCTACCACTGCTACGCTGACGACACCCAGCTCTACCTGTCGTTCCCCCCGACCGATCCGGGGATCTCAGCCAGGATTGAGGCCTGCCTCACAGACATCTCTGCCTGGATGACCAAGCACCACCTCCAGCTGAACCTCGCCAAAACCGAACTCCTCATCATCCCGGCCAAACCGTCCATCTCCCATGACCTCTCAATCATCGGCGACGGTGACCCCTTCGTCCTCTGCCAGGAACCTCGGGGTTACCATGGATGACGAGCTCTCCCTCACAGCCCACATCGCTGCTGTCTCCCGGTCGTGTAGATTCACCCTCTACAACATCCGGAAGATCAGGAGATACCTGTCTGAGCACTCCACCCAGCTGCTGGTCCAGGCACTTGTCCTCTCCAAGTTGGACTACTGCAACTCGCTGCTCGCCGGGCTCCCAGCATGCGCAACCCGCCCTCTCCAGAGGATTCAGAACGCAGCGGCCCGTCTGGTCTTCAACCTACCCAGACGCTCCCATGTTACCCCGCTCCTCGTCTCCCTTCACTGGCTGCCCGTCACGGCCCGTATCAGATTCAAGACCCTGGTACTGACCTTCCGAGCGGTGAATGGGACTGCACCCGATTACATCAAGTCTCTCCTCCAGCCCTACACCCCCACCCGCCACCTTCGGTCCTCCTCTGACAACCGTCTGGTGGTCCCACCGCTCAAGACCGCCCGGTCCCAACACAAGCTCTTCCCCTGTCTGGCCCCCCCAGTGGTGGAATCAACTCCCCACCTCCATCAGAGACACTGACTGTCTCCCCACCTTCAAGAATAGGCTCAAGACACACTTGTTCCGGGAATACAACGGTACCTAGGAAAGATCTGCTGGACATGATGTTAGTCTCTCCCAGGATCAGAAGGACTCTTACTTAGAGACCTGCTGCTCTTGCTGGTTAGCTGTAACTGCTTAAACTGTTGTTTGCTCTTCCACAGGTACACTCGTGCACTTTTAAGGTTCATGTTGTTCAATTGTAACTTGTTTAACTCCATGCTCTTATGATTCTTCCCTTTGGCACTTATTGTTGGTTTTTTCACAATGTACGATCCATGTTTGACTACTTGCAATGTTGGGGATATCTAGTTGTTATGATCAGTGACCTATGCACTATTGTAAAGCTCTCTCTTGGAAGTCGCTTTGGATAAAAGCGTCTGCTAAATGAATAAATGTAAATGTGTAAATGTACTGACAATGACCAACCGTTGCTACGTGACAAGAAACAAGAAACCAATCCGATTGGCCAACGCTCTTCATCACTCTATTTAAGAGCTAGAAAACATTTTTCGGCTCGAATTTGATAGGGTCGAAGTTTTTTTTGTTGAATTTTTAAAGATCAATTTTTTTAGGCTCGAATTTAAGCAACCTGAATTTTATTTTACATTGAAATATATTCAGATGAGAATTCAGTGTTGTTTAAATTACAATATTAAGTATTCGATGCCTTTTAAAATTCAAAACATTATGGCACTGATTTGCTTCCATACATAAGAATCCAGTGTTTCCCACAGATTCGAAAGCTATTTGCGGCGGCGGTATATTAAATATAAATTAACCATTTTTTAATATAAATTATATATAAATAAAAAATTACTTTTTTTACATTAAATATATATGTATTAGCTATGTTGGATGCTGTTGTCCTCTCCTACTCTTTCTTCAATGCCTAACGAATCTATCTCTTGACCCTTTATGCTTGAGCAGCACTGGTTGAAGCCTGAAAATATTGTAAACAATTTTTGCATATGCAGGTAGCAACGCTAGTGCTACATAACTATTTCGCTGGTCGGCTCCTTGACGCCGGGTAGGTGGGGCTCGTGAGACAGCTCACCAAAAGAACGATGGAGAACCACTTGTCTAGCAGATTAAGACATGTTCGTAGGTACCTAGCTAGCGAAAAGCCTCAACTTTCCTAGTCTTAGCTACGATACTAATGCTGAAGGGTCGCTGATATCGTATAGCGATTAGCGTCGTTGCTAACTTGTGATGTTGTGACTGTGTGTATTTGAAAGACACGTGAATGACAGAGACAGAGGGAAAGCAGGGAAAGGAAATGGATCTGAACAAATACGCTGCGTGTTAAAGATATCGTAAAAAAAAATCTAACGAAACGCAATATGTGGCGGCCGGTGTTGATTCTGTGGCGGACCGCCACCAATTAGTCTATGTGTGGGAAACACTGGAATCTTAAGAAGTGTACAAGTGTAACTCATACTAAGGGGCTAAAAATGTAAAATATTTAGAATGAAATAAAATATAAAATGGCTTTAGTACAAATAGGGCAACATAGTTCAATATGGCAATATCTTGATAACTTCAAACTTTTTTCTGTTTCTCAGTCTTTCATTCTTTAATACTTTTAACGCTTAAAGATTTATTAAAGTCAATAAGATACTCTTTTCATCACTCTTTTTTTCTCCTTTTTCAACAGAAAGAAGATATCGCAATGCATAACAATGACAGATATAGGCCTACTTTTAATACTTTTTCTGCCCATTTTGTTTGAACCCTTTCCTGCCTGAGGCAAAATACCGAACATTCCATATGCTGCTAACTAATATTAATATTTTATGAATTTTCATATTAAATCATACACCTAAACAGTTTATACCATATTGAAGAGGAGAACTAGGGGATTCTTATGATGTGAATAAATATATGATTACTTAAGGCAAATCATATTTTATCAAGGTGATTTCAGGCAGCCATTTTTTACAAAAACTTCTCCATCCACCATACCTCATCAGACAACTTACATTTTGACCACTTTAATTACAAGATGGAGGAAAACTTTGACCAGGTGGAATATCCACAAATCCGTGGGCAATGTAGAACCGAAAACAGATTAGAAATATCTTATTTTGATTAAAAGTTATGACCATTCTAGTGACTAGTGGTAACATGGGGAAAACTGGAATTCTCCTTCCCCAAAAGTAGCTAGCGCTATGGCTGGATACTCCTCTCGATAACTAAAAAACGTTCTACTGTCTTCCACAACCGACCGAATTGGCCAAACAAGGTATCGAAATTTAGCTTATAGTTTACATAATCTACATAAGATAGTTGGGTGTGCCACGAGTCGTGGCGCATCCTTTGTTATCTCACATATATATTTATTATTATTTTTGCCCCCCTATTTCTCGGTCAATATTTGGACTACATAGAAAACGTCGACGTCAAAGGTTTCGTCTTGGTCCCGATTGAGTTGCTATTACTTTTATTAACGTTCTGTTGCACAGTTTAGGAGGATACAACGTTTTCGTGGCAAAAAGTAGATTTTGTCGGCAAAGGGTAGAATACTCAGTTATACTTCACAGCGTCAGCACACGTTAGCAACGACGCATTAGATACAACGTGCATAGAGACTGTTGCAGCACAGCAAGGATGGTATCGTGCCGCCCCCCTAAGCATCCGTCAATATTTGGATTACTTAGAAAACGTCATGTCAAAAGTTGGTAAAAAAAAAGTTGTCATTTTATTTACCTGGCTAACTTGCTAGCCACAGTCACTGACGCTACTAACGTCACGAAACACGCGTGACTACCTCTAGCAGAACATTAGTTTAGCAGCTTGTTAACTTCTGGGAGATAGCTAGAGCTAGGCTAACTATAGCTTTAACGCTACTGCAAGGCAGCTGCAGAAACGCCACAAGCAAAGAGGCCAGGGTAATAACTATTTACTCATTTAACTTTGTGATATGAAACACAATTGTGAAGTGTAATTAACAATATAAGCTGATATTATTGAGGAACTACATTTACTTTCGGAAACGGTAGTCTACTATTTCACTGAAGCATTAGCATCATGACATAGCCTATGTTGCCCGGGCAACACATACTACAGCAGTCTATGATGCATCTGTTTTCAATCGTTAAAATAAACATTACTTACAAATACATTTTCGTTGTACGATTTATTATGACATTAGATTACAAGTAAACGATTTGTTGGTGAAATAATGATTACCTGTGATTTCAAACCAGTACTGCAACGCTGTAGCCTACGCGAGACACTGTGTAGCTAACAAAAACATCCACAGCTGTTTACAGTAGGAAGTCAAACGGCGACAGAACATGTTCGGCACTCCCTTAAATCAAAAGTATTTCAATAGGTGAAACTGTCTGACTACTAACCCGAACTTCATTGACACAGCCTAAATTTGTCAATCTGTTCATGAAAGCAATATTTAATTTCAGCCTAAACCGTACAACGGAACGTTCAACCAACGATCGCCACCAAGACGAACACTGTAGTATACAATTTACCGGTGCAGCTTCTCCACAAAGGGCTATATCGCATTTTGCGTTGTTACTGACAATGATCGCTATTGAGCTTTTTATGCATGAGCGATTTTCCACTAAATAAATGTCAAGCTTATTTACGTTTTTGGGGGCATGTCATAAGTTAGCAGACATAGAGCTACTGTTTGAATCGCGATTCCATCAGAAATATTTCCAGTGATAACGTTGTTACAGTAGCTTCTTTCCAAGGGTGTTCTTAATGAATTATTATGCAATAGACTGTGAGTAGGCTAAATGCTTGAAAATATGCAGGCACACCATCACAATTTCCCCAGAAATTGTATGCTCTCTAGTTAATGTTGTTTTTCCAAGTTTCACAGAAATATGCTAAAATTGAGGCTAAACAGCGCTACTATTGTCATGCTACCTTTCCTGCCGGACAAGTAATTCTCTCGTCAAAATAACTCGCGTCACTCCCACAAACAAATTATTCGTAAGTAAAAAGTTTAGACTTTTAATTGACAATATTGACAACACATATTAAGACACTTGTCTGTAATCATAATACAGGGCTGCCAACTTTTCAAAAAACCATGGCGTGAGATTTGGTAGCTGGTAGAGTCCCTCCCCCCCCATCATTGACAGGGGATCTGCGCAATTCTATATTATCGATATTATACACTACTATCTGGGCCGGAGTGGGACCCATTTTCAGCCTGGCAGTGTAATGGCGAAAGCCAGCCCATCCCCTACCAGGGGCCGAGCCATACGTCGAAAAAGCGGGGTTTAACCCGAACCTAGGAACTTAACCTAGGAGTTTATTTATTTATTTATTGCATTAATTTCAGTGCAAAATAGTTTTTTGAGCTTTCTGTAGGCTAATATAAACATTTCGTTGGACTCATATTGTAATATTCTCCGGAAATGATAACCCAAATTTGATTTGGACCTGAAAGATTCAGGGCTTTTGAGAAAACATATTTTTCCCTTGCAGGATTTATGAAGTGAAAGATCTTTCTTTTTTACCTGCCTTTTTCAGTTCCTCCTGGCATCTTTTCCCCATCCATTTTATTATTTTCGCATCAGCTTAATCTTGCTAACTCCACAACAAAAAATGATTGTTTAGGGTTGTCTCCGTGGCAACAATCTTACACACACTTGTGTTTGAGAAAGAGAGGGCGACAACTGAAAACGGCACTTTTTAATGCACGGTCTGATGCACCGTGAATTCTCCCGAAGGAACGAACGCGCTTCGGCCCAAAATCAGATTTAAAAAATTGGCGTGAGAAATTGGTTTGCGTGTGAAAACATGCAAAAGCGGGCTTGTCCCGAGAATCGGATTGTCATCCATTGTGTGGAAGCATTTTGGGTTCAAGGCAAGTGACACAAAACAAGAACAGGTCATATGCAAAGTGCCGTAAAGTTGCCACTTAAAATAACAATAGCGCATCACCATACCCATCCACCTCCCAAAGACACAGTGAAATAACGAATGCAGTCGCATTTCATTTGCCCAAAGACATGTGCCCAATAAACACGTGACAAACGAAGGCTTAAAATTCGTGATAAACGATACGTGATCCCCTCGCGCAATTATTTTATTATTACTACCTGCGATGTAAAACGCAGAGGGGAAATAAAGAGTAAATGTGGTGACCTGCTTTCGCTCATCCCTCAAGCCAGAAAATGTTGACAGGCTAGTTCTTTCTAAAAACCTGTAAACTAGTCTTTTCTGCATAGTTCTGAAACATTCTCATTTGGTTATATTCCGTTATGGAATATTTGTTTTTTATTGATTTTATATTTTGAGTTTTATTCACATTCATTATCCAGGTACAATGCATTGTGACAATAACATTTGTTTAGGTTAAAATCTACAAATAATCGTGGTAATTAATCGTGATCTCAATATTGATCAAAATAA
>CAEFZP010001008.1:0-34146 GCA_903064625.1 Mallotus villosus
GAGTTCCTTGGTTTTGTGCGTGTCTGTCAGTGTTCACATGCACGCATGTGTGTGAGTCTGTGTGTGTGTGGTTTACTGAGGGCAATACATACAATCGATTTTTCTTCTAATGAACTCCAGTGACCCAAATGGTATTAGGTGCTATTTATAAGTATCGATAAAAATGTCCAAATCTTATGGACACGGACAAGACAACGGTCCAGGTTTGCCTTCTGGATACGTTGTGACCAGAACAAGCAAAGCAAAAGTGCAGGGCTGCAGATATAGTACAGCTCAAAACTCCGCATGTGTTGTGATTTATTAGGAGGAAAAAAAGAGGTTTTGTAAACCACCCATATAGGAATGTCTGCCCTTGTTCGGTTATCTGTATTCTGTAGCAGGAGCAAGAACTTTACACATTTTCCGGAGAGAAAAACACCTCTCTAAAAACAATGAATGGATTTGAGGAATATTAATGTGTCATGGACACTGAGGATGTCAGGGGGGTATTGGAGTAATACATGTCCTTCTCTGCTCACTTCATCATGAGAACACCAGAGAAAGTTGTTTTGCCTGATCGCCGTTCAAATTTATTTCAGTGTTTCCAGTAATATCATGTATTCGTGAAAGCCTAGGGAGGGAGCTGGCTTGATGTCTGTGTGGTTCTGCGTGCGTGGTGTGTGCACGTGTGTGTGTGTGTGTGCACGGTGTGTGTGTGTGTGGCACGGTTGTGGTGTGTGTGTTTGTCACGTGTGTGTGTGGTGCACTGTGTGTTGAGTCTGCGTTGTGTTGTGTGTGCCTAGTCCCAGTCAGTACGTATACTGTGCATCCTCGGGTTGTGCGATCTCAACTGGTGTGCCTTGGGGTCGTCCGAAACCCTGACTGATCCTGTCACAGTGGACACAGAGAGGATGAGATGTGCACCTAGAGAACCTGCTCACCTCAGGTTTCCCAGTAACTGGTGTCGCAGCCCAGAGGTACAGGACAAAGGGAAAAAGTATATGGGTGGGGGCGGGACATATTTTGAGATAAGATACGAGGAGTGGGCGAGAGAGAGATAGGAGGATAGATTTAGACACGAAAGAGAGAAGTGAGTAACATAGGAATAAAGTGAACGAGCATAAAGGAGGGAGAGTGAGATAGGGGGATAGATAGAGTTAGACGACAGGATGAGAAGGGATGATGAGAGGAGCGACAAGTAGTGACACGAATAGAGTAGTGGCAGAAGGTAGGAGAGGAGGTAAAGACAAATATAAAAAGAAAATGAATATGTGCGAGCAGGGAGATGATGATGGACACTTGATATTGTCAAAAGATATGAGTGCATACAGAGAGATAGGGAGAGATATGATTTAGACAGAGAGAGTGAAGGGATGGGGAGAAATAGAGTGAGACAGCACCTCTCTCTCTTTTTCTCCGCTCCTCTTTTCCCGCCAGATTGAACGGATACCAACATGAAATGTTCATAGCCTTTAGATCTGATCACAAACCCGAGTTCAAGATAGTATCCTTCCGGTCAATCCCTCCCGCCCGCCGGTTCTACTAATAACAGAGCCCAGAGAAAAAAAGTCCCAAACGGTATCGCAACGTCACCAGACTCAATCCCACCTCCATCACTGAGATAATATGACGTACGGCGACGGGGTCGTTGATCATGCGGAATAGTGGGGTAGAATGTTTCATGGCAAAGGCACCTCTAATGTGACCAACACAACAAAGGACGCCTGGCGTATCTCGTTAGCTCAGACGTTTGCCGGCGACTCGTGCTGAGGGTGGCATCCAAATGGTCTAGCGTGACTACGGTCTCACCACTAGACCTCGCAACTCACTCTCCATCGTACCTGCGAGTGTCATCAGCTCTAGGCCTCGTCTCGTGCTCAATCAACGCCCAGATCGCGAGCGCTCAGAAGTCACCACGATAGTCTGCAACATCTCGGCTACTCTCGCACCCTCATCGCCTCTCGACGGCATGTCACGGCTATCGTCTCCCTCCATCTCTCTCCAACGCGGTCCTCGGTGTGTCGCTCGGGCCTCGGTGAGATGATCACTGCGAGCATCCCTAATTCTTACGAGCCGGCTCGCGCTGCCTTCCCTCACTCTCGTGCTGTCGAGACCCTGATGAGTCTAGCAATCTCGCTCGCTCTTCGGTCTCCCGCTCTTCTCAGGAGTGGTCGTTTCTCGGTCTGAGACGACATCTGAGGTCAAACGGGCACTCGAGCCCAGCACACCGCAATCACCCACACCCACTTCTGCACTACACAACACTCACGTGACCTGTTCTACACACGTCTAGGCACCTCACATGCGACTGTGCACACACACACACAACACAGGCGAAGCACCGATGGTTGAGCAGGTGCCAGTGGGTGATATCTAATCAGTAAGTGCACTAGAGCTGAACGAGATTGCGTTGTGTGTGAGCAGGTTGTGAACTGTGACTGCGGAGGATGAGTGGGCGAGCATGGGAAAGCACGATAACGAACTTCTACTTCTAACCTGGGGTTGATTCTACCGCCCACACGACTAGTAACGACAGATCAGATCAGATGTTGTCATCGATGCTAAACCGACTCAAGAGCACACACAGGCTTGACGTAGCTGCTGGACAGACCAAGCCGTCTGGACGTCAGCACAGAGTATATCGCTACTATCTCATTGACTGGGCCTACACCGGTCAGTCACGTCTTATATGATGCATAGAAGGAGAATGCATGGAACGGTACTGAAAGCAACTAGATGCTTAGTACTCCACTAAGGACACAAGACGCGATTAGGGAGCATGTCTGAATCATGGTTACGACCTAAGCACGACTTGTACAATTACCAAGGGAGACAGAGGGTTGCATAGTGGCACTGTCAGGACTCTGGTGACAGTCATTCAGACAGCACAGCTGAACTAGTGTGTGTGTACAGCAGTAACAGTGCATGGGCATAAAGCAATCACACACACTACCCCGTTTAAACAGCCCATCCATCACATCCTTACTATCCACATCACCACGTGACGGATTACCCACACAGACCAGCGCATGTCGATCAATGATTATCGAGTCTATATAATGGGGCCACCTCTGCCCACACACACCACACCACACTAGCAGTAGCTAGCATACATTCAGCACACAGCAGATCAAGCGAGATCGTGTGTCAACTTCTACCTCTGTCAGCTTCCATACACCCAATACAGGCTGTCATAAGGCTTACCTGGCAAACACTGAACCTAAATCCTTGCAACCCGGTCGCCATCAGTGCAAAATCAACTTTCCGTCTGCTGCTCTGTTTGTTCTGCTTTCGATGTTAGTCCGGATAGTATCGGTCAGATCTCAGAATCGGGTATCATCGATATTCTTCTCGCTTATCCTCAAATCTCAATCTCCCAATACTCTCTCCTCAGAACATCTCAGTGAAGTTGTCCACCTTAATCAAACCAGTGATATCCTCAATCATTCCATTCTCATTGCTTTGCCTAGAGTAGCCAGCAGACATCTATTTGCGGTGACATGCATTGACGCGTCTGCTACTGCCTGCGAAATTGCTAAAGAATATATCGGAGCTGTGAGCATCTCTTATGCCTCGAACAGAATACAGAAACTGACAACCGAAGGCGGGCATATCTCCTCCTATAGGGAATGATTTTCTCTACTCCAAAACCTCCACATATTCATTATCTACTACTCCTATAAATTCACACCATACGTACACATGCGGAGTCTAAATCCCAATGGTATGGCTGAACTAGATAAACTCCAGGGAACTTGCACCCGTCTAACATCCCCGCTTTGGCTCTCTCGCGTTCGCACACGTACGTTCCTCCAGGAAGGAAACCTGGACCGTGTCTCTGTCCGGTCCATAAATTTGGATATTTTATCGGATACTTATAAATAGCACCTTAATTACCATTTGGGTCACTGGAGTTCATTAGAGGAAACGCTGGATTGCCCTTTCAGTAAACGACACCACAGACACACAGACTCCACACACATGCTTGGCACGTTGAAAACACTGACAAGCTCATCTCGCTCTCTCCACGTAACTCATCCTCTCATCCATCGATGTCTCCACTCTCGGTCTCTCCGTCTCTCGCTCTGTCTGTCTCTCTCTACTCTCTCTCAGAGTCCTCTCGCCTCACCTCTCTCCGTCTGCTTCTTTGCGTGCGTCATTAATTCTCTCTCTGTTCTCTCCTCAATCTCAGAGTACACTGCTCAAGTGCTCTCCCTATCCTCTGCGTCTGCTCTCCTCTATCTCTCTCCCATTCTCTCGCTATGTCACTCTTCCTCTTTCATTATATCACTCTATATAGAGTCTATGTCTATATCTCTTCCATTCTCTCACTCTTTCTCTCTCGGTCTCTATCGCTCTCTTCCTTTCCTCACTTTTCTCACTCTCTTTCATTATATCACTCTTTCTCATTCTCTTACTTCCAGTCCTAGCTTCAGACGCAAATACTCCCTAGATTCCCTTCCTCTCCCTCTCATCTTCCTTATCTCTCATTCCCTCCCTCCCTTCATCGATCTCTCCCTCAATGTCCCTGCTTCTTTCATTTTTCCCTCGCTCCCCTGCCCGAGACCTCCCTCTCTCCATCCCCATCGCTATCCCTCTCTTCCACCTCTTCCCCCTTCCTCATCTCTCCGTCCCCCGATATCCCTCCTTCCCTCCTTCCATCCATCCCTCCCTCCTCGCTCCCTCTCTCATGTCTCCCCTCTCCCTGCCAGTCCTCGTTGCAGTGGGAGAGCTTCTCTGTGGTCTCTGTATACATAGCTGTCTGTGTTTTGACTGCTCTCATGGCACACTCTGTTTATCCAACACCTCAGCACCAAGGCACTTCAACTACTGACCCCGTAGTGAGCTTAGCTTCCAAACCCACGTCCCGAGCTGAGGATTCAGGCTCCAAGCAGGTCTGTGTTTCGGCCACTCTTTCCTGCTGGAGGTCCGAGCTCTTCTTCCTCCGTGGTCCGAGAGACAGATGGAGTGGGTCCAGTCCGTGTGTGAATGTGAGTGTCTACGTGTGCGTCTATGGTCCAACACTTAGACAGATGTTTGTACCTGTGGGGAAAAAAGTTATTGTAGACTGGATTTGTCTCAACCACACTCTCCTCTCTCTCTTTACATTTTCTTTATGGTCGATACCTTGTTCTTTGTCTCGGTCGCGCTCTCTTTCTCACACTTCCACTCCCACGCACGCACGCACATGTTCTCTTTCATACTCTGACCTCACACGGGTGTCATGTGACACGGTCGTTTACAACGTGTAATCACTTGTTGGACAAAGTAAACAGAGCTGTGGCTGTTGGAGACACTAATACTTTCTCTTTGAACTCACACAGGAGTCTAGCAGGCAGCGTCCAAAAGACACACACGCACCATCCGTCCTTAAAAAGTTCTAAGAAAGTGAGCTCTCAACAGTTTACCCTTGCTAATTACAGTCCGAATTAAAACCCTATCGGTTCGCCATCGCTAAAGTCACGAGGCCACACAGACAACCACACCACACCATAAACCAAACCGACATGGGCTTACCAGCGTCTCAATGGGAAGGAGGCTGGGGAGTGTTGAGGCCAGAGGATGGAGAAGCAGAGATGGAGGGATGAGGGGAGGGTGAGAAAAGAGGGGTGTGTCAGGGTATGGAGAGATCGATGGAGGGATGAGTTTGAGAGAGAGAGAGAGAGAAGAGAGGAGAGAGAGGAGAGAGAGAGAGAGAGAGAGAAAGGCAGGGAGAGAATGAGATGGAGAACGTGTAAATAGAGATGGGGAGAATGAAGAGAGAGAAAGAGAGAAAGAGAGAGGGTAAAAATGAAAGAGAGAGTGAGAAGGAAAGAAATCCATCCCTCCATCAATTCATTCCTTGTTGCCTTCTTCCAAACCTATTAATCACCTCGACCATTCCAGCTTTCATCTCTACATGTTACTCTTGCCCTACAAGGTGTCATACCACATACTAGCATACAAACACTCTCTCTCTCTCTCTCTCTATCTCTTACACACACTCACTCACTCACACACTCATCACCCCCCCCTTCCCACACACACACACACACACACACACCGACGGTCTGAGGCAGATAGGGTTTCTGTTGAAGGAACCGCTGTCTGCATGCTTGTCTGAATCGCAGGACTCTAACCCAGCTCCAGCTAGAGAGGAACTGCTAGCCACGCCAAGTCTCACACACTGACCTCAGACAGTACACACACACATACTTTAACCCACACACACGCACATACACACGCACACTGCCCATACACACGCACATAGACAGACAAATACGCACTCGTGCGCATACGCACACACACACCGTACACACACATATATGTTTATTGTTTATGCACACACATTCATACACCACACACACACACACACACACAGGCAGATGCATGCAAACACACATGCAAACACGTGATGACAGTGATTTAACTGGTTTGTGTAGCACCCATTACAGCTTCTCTGGGGGTTTACTGGTGTTCCTAGATCTTGCCTTGGATGGGGGCTAACAAAACAATAAACACAGAGCAGACGATCCTAGGGTTCAGTAGGAACCACAGCACAGCAGAGATGACTGGACATGAAGTGATGAATCCAACCCTGTTCCACCAGAGCCAGATCATGGAATGGGAATAGATAGGAGGGACAGCATTTCACCGCAGATAAAAGGTTGCAGGTTCATATCCCTCCCATGTACAACATAAGTACATCATGATTGCCTGGGCTTTGCTGTTCTGCCGTTGAAGATGTGGGTCTTCTCCGGTCGAACTCCTGAAGAGATCTTCCTTCACTGTGTTTAGGCAGAAGCAGTGGCGTGTTGTTCATTGGGTGTTCACTCAAAAAAGAAATGATTGTCTCTGTTGAAATTTACACTCACCAGCCACTTTATTAGGTACACCTGTTCAATTGCTTGTTAACACAAATAGCTAATCAGCCAATCACATGGCAGCAACTCAATGCATTTAGGCATGTAGACGTGGTCAAGACAACTTGCTGAAGTTCAAACCAAGCATCAGAATGGTAAAGAAAGGGGGATTTAAGTGACTGTGAACGTGGCATGGGTGTTGGTGCCGGACGGGCTGGTCTGAGTATTTCAGATTGCTGATCTACTGGGATTTTCATTCACAACCATCTCTAGGATTTACAGAGAATGGTCCAAAAACGAGAACATATCCAGTGAGCGGCAGTTGTGTGAACGAAAAGGCCTTGTTGATGTCCGAGGAGAATGGGCAGACTGGTTCAAGATGATAGAAAGGCAACAGTAACTCAAATAACCACTCGTTACAACCAAGGTATGCAGAATGCCATCTCTGAACACACAACACGTCGAACCTTGAAGCAGATGGGCTACAGCAGCATCAGACCACACAGGGTGCCACTCCTGTCAGCTAAGAACAGGAAACTGAGGCTACAATTCGCACAGGCTCAGAAAAATTGGACAATAGAAGATTGGAAAAACTTTGCCTGGTCTGATGAGTATCGTTTTCAGCTGCAACATTCAGATGGTCGGGTCAGAATTAGGCGTAAACATCATGAATGCATGGATCCATTCTGCCTTGTAGCAACGGTTCAGGCTGGTGGTGGTGTAATGGTGTGGGGGATACGGTTCAGGCTGGTGGTGGTGTAATGGTGTGGGGGATACGGTTCAGGCTGGTGGTGGTGTGTAATGGTGTGGGGGATACGGTTCAGGCTGGTGGTGGTGGTGTAATGGTGTGGGGGATACGGTTCAGGCTGGTGGTGGTGTGTAATGGTGTGGGGGATACGGTTCAGGCTGGTGTGGTGGTGTAATGGTGTGGGGGATACGGTTCAGGCTGGTGGTGGTGGTGTAATGGTGTGGGGGGATACGGTTCAGGCTGGTGGTGGTGGTGTAATGGTGTGGGGGATACGGTTCAGGCTGGTGGTGGTGGTGTAATGGTGTGGGGGATACGGTTCAGGCTGGGTGGTGGTGGTGTAATGGTGTGGGGGATACGGTTCAGGCTGGTGGTGGTGGTAATGGGTGTGGGGGATACGGTTCAGGCTGGTGGTGGTGGTGTATGGTGTGGGGGATACGGTTCAGGCTGGTGGTGGTGGTGTAATGGTGTGGGGGGATACGGTTCAGGCTGTGGTGGTGGTGTAATGGTGTGGGGGATACGGTCAGGCTGCTGGTGGTGTAATGGTGTGGGGGGATACGGTCAGGCTGGTGTGGTAATGGTGTGGGGGATACGGTTCAGGCTGGTGGTGGTGTAATGGTGTGGGGGGATACGGTTCAGGCTGTGGTGGTGTAATGGTGGGGGTACGATTCAGGCTGGTGGTGGTGGTGTAATGGTGTGGGGGATACGGTTCAGACTGGTGGTGGTGGTGTAATGGTGTGGGGGATACGGTTCAGGCTGGTGGTGGTGTAATGGTGTGGGGGATACGGTTCAGGCTGGTGGTGGTGGTGTAATGGTGTGGGGATACGTTCAGGCTGGTGGTGGTGGTGTAATGTGTGGGGGATACGGTTCAGGCTGGTGGTGGTGGTGTAATGGTGTGGGGGATACGGTTCAGGCTGGTGGTGGTGTAATGGTGTGGGAGGATACGGTTCAGGCTGGTGGTGGTGGTGTAATGGTGTGGGGGATACGGTTCAGGCTGGTGGTGTGTTGTAATGGTGTGGAGGATATTTTCTTGGCACATTCTTGGGCCCCTTAGTATTGTTTGAGTATTGTTTAAATGCAACAGCATACCTGAGTATTGTTGCTGACCATGTCCATCCCTTTATGACCACACTGTACCCATCTTCTGATGGCTACTTCCAGCAGGATAATGCACCATGTCACAAAGCTCAAATCATCTCAAACTGCTTTCTTGAACATGACAACAAGTTCACTGTACTCCAATGGCCTCCACAGTCACCAGATCTCAATCCAATAGAGCACCTTTGGGATGTGGTGGAACGGGAGAGAGACGACAAATCTGCAGCAACTGCGTGATGCTATCATGTCAACATGTAGCAAAATCTCTGAGGAATGTTTACAACACCTTGTTGAAAGTATGCCACGAAGAATCAAGGCAGTTCCGAAGGCTAAAGGGGGTCCAACCCGGTACTAGCGAGGTGAACCTAATAAAGTGGCCGGTGAGTGTATGTTGGCTACTCTGTGAGTCCCTGGTCGTCTGTACGCCTATCTCCAAGCCCTGACCATACCTTCCACCCAGTACACCCAGCAGTCTATCACAGCATCATGCTGACTTTACCAGACTTGAGTTGACTTGCGTGTAACCTCTTTGCCGAATGATTTCTTCCTGTCTGTGTACGATCTGCCTATGGGAAGTAGTCTGTATTTCATCACATGACACCCCCAAGGGAGGGGGGGAGGAAGGCAGAGAGAGGTGAAGTTTGGAGAAGAGGACAGGAGAGGAGAGGAGGGGGGAGAGAAGAGACGGAGCCTGGGGACATCAGGAGAGGAGGAGAGAGGAGAGCGAGATGAGAGGATGATGAGGAGGAAAGAGGAGAGGAGAGGAGGGGGGGAGAAGAGACGGAGCCTGGGGACATGAGGAGAGAGGAGAGTGAGATGAGAGGGTGGGGAGAGAGGAGAGTGAGATGAGAGGGTGAGGTGAGGCTAGAGGCAGGGGAGGATGGCGAGGCTAACCTCGCGAAACAGCTGGATTTGCGAGATCGCGACCGCGAGGATGTGTGTAACAAAACCATCCAACCATCTGGAGGTCATGTTAGAGACGTGCAGCACAAGCAGGTGGATCCCAGTGTTGGTCTGGAGGTGAAGAACATGGAGCCAGAGAGCTCACATTCCGCCTCTGCAGTGTAGGAGAAAGCAACACCTGGCTGTGCTCTGGGTCCTGACAGACACAGTCACTCAGAAGCACAGCCTCAGACTCAGAGCACAGCCTGGGGAACACAATGTGAACGCGTATTTCCATTTTGGAACTCGGCTCGATTAAATTGCAATTGAACGGAGAGGGGTCTCCCTGTTGTAGTCTATTGGCTGGGCGATTCTGCCTTGTATGTGATTGTATGAGTGTGTGTGTGTGTGTGTGACTGTGCATGTACTGTATGTGTCTGTACGATCGTGTACGAATGTGTGCAAATGTGTGTGTGTGTGAGAATGTGTGCGGAGATGTGTGTGTGTGTGTGTTCTCCCTTCACAAGTTAACAGCGGTGAGGTCAGTTAAATCCCAGCATGACGGGCTCTTGATTGCCTGGCCTCTTCTATTTCACACACACACACACACACACACACACACACACACACACACACACACACACACACACACACACAACCAACACATTCTCTGCTTTCCTTTAGGCGACGACATACCTCAAGTGTTTATCACAAATGGACATAACATGTAATTCCATGTGTTCGCAATATGCTGCGAGACAAGTGCCAGCAACCTGCGAACGAATGTCATTTTAATAGCTGCTCGGCTGGAACATGTTTGAAAAGGTTCCTTCCTCTCATGGGATTGTTTGGCATACACCCGTTTCTCTTCTAAAGAAGAGAAAACATACTTTTTCTGTTTTTTCTTCCAGCCCTCCCCATTGAAGGGGAGAGTTGGTGGGGGAGTGGGGATGATGGGGGTGGGGAGTGGGGATGATGGGTGGGGGATTGGGGATGATGGGGGTGGGGGGAGTGGGGATGATGTGTGTGGGTGGGGGTATGGGAGTGGGGATGATGGGAGTGGGGAGTGGGGATGATGGGGTGGGGATGGGGATGATGTGGGGAGTGGGATGATGGGGTGTGTGTTGAGTGCTGTGAGTGGGGAGTGATGTAGTGGGTTCTTGGGTGTGTGGGTTCTCAGTGTAGTGGGTCGGGTTGGTGGTGTGGTGGGATGTTTTTGATTTGGGTGTTGGAGGGAGGGTGACTGATGTGTGAGTGGGGACGGAGTACGTGTGGGAGGAGGAGGTGCTAGTGGTGATGGGGATGTTGGTCTGGTATTATGTGGGTAGTGGTGAGATGCGAGTGGTGTGTAGTGGGAGGGAGATGTGATTGTGGAGGACTGGGTGAGTGTAGCTTGGATTGTGAGTGGGCTGATTCTTGTCTTTTTTCTTCTTTTGTATTTCTATTGCTGGTATTTTTTGAGTGGTATGTGTTTGGTTGGGTGACTGGGTGTGGTGTTGTGTGTCTTGGGTGGGGTGTTGAGCTGGGGTGTGGGGCGTGATGTGATGGTGGTGCGTTGGGGCTTATGAGTGGTGTGGTGGGAGTGGGATGCATGGGGGTTCGGGGCGTGGGGTGATGGGCGTTGTATATGTGTGTGTGGGGTGTGGGGTGTGGGGTCGCGGGTGTGTGGTGAGGGTGTTTGGAGTGGGGTGGGTGAGTGGTGGGCTGGGTGGCTGGTTTTGAGGTTGTGTCTGCGTGGGTGTAGTGTGTCGGGTGTGCAGGTGGTGCTGGTGTTGGAGGGTGTGTGGGCTGTAGGGGAAGAGCGTGGAGCAGAGAGGCTCGAGAGAAGCTGTCCATGCCGTTTTCTGCATCTTTGACCTGTGTCAGGAAACACAATAGGCTGCTTGTGGCAGCTCGCAGATCAGTACCATCCAATCACACCCGTGGGCCAAGCCTGAGTACCGTCACCTCAAAGCTACCGCTCACCTCAATGCCACTTTGTTTGTGGTGTGTGTGTGTGTTTTCGTGCGCACGTGAGTTTTGTGTGCTACATTGTGTGTGGGATTAGGCCTGTTGTGTGTGTGTGTGTGTGTTTTTTTGGCATACCAGAGTTGAACAGCCACAGTGTTAATCATGAGCAGCCCTGCAGACTCAGATGTCAATGAGGCACGACAGAGGAACGGGTCTGCACAGTCTGTACGACGGGGCACCGGATCTGCTTCTGCTGAGGTGAGTTACCATGACCCCTGGTGAGGTCAGTAACTCTGACCATGACCCCCGCTGAGGTCGGTAACTCTGACCATGACCCCTGGTGAGGTCAGTAACTCTGACCATGACCCCTGGTGAGGTCAGTACTCTGACCATGACCCCCTGGTGAGGTCAGTAACTCTGACCATGACCCCTGGTGAGGTCAGTAACTCTGACCATGACCCCCGCTGAGGTCGGTAACTCTGACCATGACCCCTGGTGTCAGATGGATTAGACGCAGACGCAACACCTTTAAAACGTTCACTATGGTTATCGTTTTCGGCACCGTCATTTATTTGACATTCTGGGAAGTTCTTTCACGTTCCCCAAGGTCCTGTCCTTACTGTTGCACGGTCGACTTGTTCCACCGTGTTACAGCTGTTCCCCAGCCGTGCTGCCAGAGAGCCCCAGCGAAGGACACTTCAACATAGCGGAAGCTCTCCTGGAGAACACTCCTATATCAACCTGCCCCTCAAACATGTGCATTGAGTAAGAGATTGCTGGCCAACACAGTTTGACTCTGTTATTACCTTTTCATATCAGTTCATGTTCATTTGATGGCTGTGTGTGAATAGGGGCTGAGACTCAAGACACACTAGAGATAGAGTGAGGAAGGAGAGATGTTGAGTTTCGGAGAGTGAGAGTGGGCTAGTGCCTAAGGTGAGCGTGTATACTGTCCTTTTCTTTGTCGCTTTTCTCGCGCTGAAGGGCAGAGTGGGCTCTACGAGATGACGGTCCCCTGTATATGTGGCTCGAGAGACGGTGAGAGTGTGCTCACTAGAGCCGTTTTGCGCTGTGCGCGCTCTTGTCGCTGTTTCGCTGCGTTGCGCTGTCTTCTTTTCCTCGCGCTCGTAGAGAATGCGTGACGTGACGTCCTTGATTCGTACGCTTTCATCCCTCTGGCTGAGGGAGCGAAAGGACGCAGAGAGTGTGACAGAGCGAAAAACTAGCAAGAGGAGGCTGCGGACAACTCCACTCCTTGCAGAGCTCTGTGTCCATCATAAGCAAGGGTTTGGAATCCCCAGTGCTGTGCCCTGAGATCCATGTGGTGTTTGACAGAAGACTGATCCCAGGGCTGGAAATACCACAAGTGCCCGCGGTCTGTGTCCGAGCCTCAAGAATGAGGAGAAACCACAGGAGGTGTGACACAAGCCAGCAGACTGGAGGAGACAGCATGGGGTCCCCGTTACCTGCCTTTGACCAGTCATCTTAGTTTGTAAATCGAGAGAGAGAGAGACCACAGGGAGAGAGACAAAGGGAGAGAGCGAGAGCGCGCGCGCGGAGAGAGAGCGAGCGAGAGAGAGCGATCGACGATGAGAGAGATAGACGAGAGAGCGAGAAGCGAGAGATAGAGAGAGAGAGAGAGAGAGCGAGATATATGAGAGAGCGAGAGTCATCGATGAGAGAGAGAGCTAGCGATCGAGAGAGACATCATGACGATGAGAGACGCAGACTAGAGCGAGAGCGATGAGATCTTGCGCAATAAGACTCCGACGAGACACCCGTCGACCTCTCCCGACACTGAGACGGTAAAGAGGGACAGATACGTGTAAAGAGAGAAACTAACTAATGAGTAACGAGAGATAGATCGATCGATGAGAGAGGGTAGAGGGGAGAGTACCCTCACATACGAAACCCACGAGAGAGAAACAAGTGTGCGAGCACGGAGTGTGAGAGACAAGAGAGAGCGTGATGATGATGTATTCCAGCGATCACAGCTTTGATCAGCACAGACATTTATCAAGGCCTCGGCGTTTCCTGGCAGAGAGAGCAGCTGATATCCTGTTTGCTTCCTGTGAGCTATAGCATTCCTCCAGCTGGCAGTGTGTAAGAGCTTCGATAAACACTGTCAAACTGGCACCCCTTCCTCTAATCTGTAACCAGCAGAACGGAGACCAGCACAACAGCCGCAAGTCCAGGTCACGCTCATGTTTTATGAGAGATGTTTTCTGTTATCGTCAATAGGGAGGGAGGAGAGTTAGTCAAACGTCATTCTCTGAGCCACAGGTAACAGAAACTGATGTCCACCTTTTTGGCCATGGACTTATGAGTGCTGAAGTATGACCATGGCCACAGCACCAAGATCGTGTGTGGCATATTACACAGGTTGTCTGAGAGTACTGGCTGATGTGTGGCAGCCTGCTCTTTACTCTACGAAGACACCCACACACACGCACACACACACACACACACACAGACACACACAGACACACACACACACAGACACACACAGACACACACAGACACACACACACACACACACAGACACACACACACACACAGACACACACACACACACACCACAACAACATACACACACACATACACACACACACACACCATTCCCACACACACACACACACACACACACCTCACCAGCCAGCTCACACGCAGTGCTCATTATAACATCTAGGCTGTTTTGTCTTTCACATAATAGTGTTGGCGTTCTCTAGGTCCTCTAGCAGTGTTCAGCATGGGGCTTGTGGGAGACAGGGTGGGGCTGGAGGGTTATGTATGTTGATGTACGCTTTGTCGTTGTACAATTGAAAGCACATACATTGTAGAGTGGTCACTGTGCTTTAGTGAAAAGAAAAGAATGTGGTGAGAATGAATTAGGGTTGTTTGCGCGTGTGTTGTGTTGTGTGTGGTGTGTGAGAGAGCGATAGAGAGAGAGCTTGCAAGCTCACAGGTGTGTGTGTTGTGTGTGTGTGTGAGAGAGAGCACAAGAGAGACAGAGAGAGACAGAGAGAGCTTGCAAGCTCACAGGTGTGTGTGTGTGTGTGTGTGTGTGTGTGTGTGAGAGAGAGAGGGAGAGAGACAGAGAGAGAGAGAGACAGAGAGAGACAGACAGAGCTTGCAAGCTCACAGGTGTGTGTGTGTGTGAGAATGCATGGTCGCAACTCAGGTGTTATTCCTTGGGCAGAGCAGACTAGGGGATTGGAGACAGTGAATTCCATTCAGTTCTCTTCAAATAGAACACACATTCCCTATTTGTTTGTTTACAAGTCCACAGAATACGCCAGAACCTGTAGAGACACATGTGGAAGCCAGTCGTGTTTGGCTGTGAGCGTAAGAACCCACTCTCTCGGCTGGCAAGGAGTGGAGAGAGAAACGAAAGCATTGAGTCGGACGCTCTTTCCCCTTAACTACCTCATTAGGGATAGAAGGAGGTTTTATACTCATGTTAGATCACAAATCGTTTTCTTTCCCTTTTTTCAATAATAATTTGTTTTTCCTGCCAAAGTGTTTCTGTTGACGGCTGGTGTGTTTCAGGGTGTGTGTCTAGTGTTTATGGTGATTGCAGAGATTGTTTTCCCAGTGTGTGGAGCAGTGGTTTGTTTTTTGTGTGTTTGTGTCAAGTGCTTGGGTGTTACGGTGTGTTACTGCGTGTCTAGTGTTTGTGTGTTAGTGTGTTACTGTGTGTCTGCTTGTGTGTTAGTGCATGTATGTGTGTCTTTTGTTTGTGCGTTAGTGTGTGCTACTGTGTGTTACTGTGTGTCTAGTGTTTGTGCGTTAGTGTGTATGTGTGTCTATTGTGTGTCCAGTGAATTAGTGGGTGTTCGCAGAAGTAGTATAAATAGAAGTACTTTATTTGTGTCGAGTGTTTTGCTCTAGCTCACCACGGTGGGAGTTTTGTAATTTTTGCTCTAGCTCACCACGGTGGGAGTTGTAGTGTTTTGCTCTAACTCACCACGGTGGGAGTTGTAGTGTTTTGCTCTAACTCACCACGGTGGGAGTTGTAGTGTTTTTGCTCTAGCTCACCACGGTGGGAGTTGTAGTGTTTTGCTCTAGCTCACCACGGTGGGAGTTGTAGTGTTTTTGCTCTAGCTCACCACGGTGGGAGTTGTAGTGTTTTGCTCTAGCTCACCACGGTGTTTGTAGGGAGGTGATGTGTCTCAGTCTGGGCTGATCCAGACTCTCCTTCACCTGTGTGAGGATGAAGGTGTCAAGCTGGGGATCAGGGGCGTCGTTAGACCCCTGGGCACTGCCCCAGTATAGGGCTGAATCCCAATACTCCCCCTTACCCCTACCCTTTACCCCTAGTCCTTAGTTTACCCCTAGCCCTTGTGCCTCGAAACTGAGGGGTAAGGGCTACTAGCCCTATGAAATTAGACGCTACTTGGTTACGGTCACGTATATCGATCTCCAAAGCAAGTAGTGTTATGCACTGATATCCAACACATTTGTTTGAAATTCGCTGCTAATGAGTTTTAATTAAAACTGTAGACATGCATGGAGTTTATTTAAGGCTAAGGAGAAATGCGGGACTGTTGTGCAAATCAGCAATGTAACGTTAGCGCAGCAAACTAGCGATAAAAAAAACAAACAATTAAGAACACGGTTGCAAATACATATGTACAGGACTGTGTAGAGCACAGTTCTGTGCACATCATTTTTTTTCATCAATTATTAAGACCGAAAATATTACATTATGGGACTTTCTGGATGATCTGTCCTCCATTGTTGCAGGTAGTCGCAGTATTCACATACCCATAGCCCAGGTTAACTAAAGCTAGGTTTCAAGTAAGCTCCCGATCTTACTTGGTTCTAAGGGGTGTATACCCCTTCGTCTTAGCCGCGACCCCTCATTTGTTTAATAAAGAGTATTAGACACACACTTACTCTCTCACGGGAACGAGCAAACTACGGCTACCTGGTAATGAGGGTAAGTAGGTAGGGTACGGGGCTATAGGGGTAAGGGCTCGTAAGAGGTAGGCGGTCAGTGGTAGGGCGTATGTGACCGGGTGTTTGCTTTTTATGGTATTTGTATGTGCCTGTATGATGGAAGCGGTGGGCGTTGTCAGCAGGGGTACGGTCGGGTCAAGGGGTGCGTGTCGAGGGGTAAGGGGAGGGGTCCCAACGCGCTATTTTGTCTGGTTTCCGCTTTCTTTGTCGCTGTTCGGGTCTCCGTGGATCGTATGCTCGCTGCTAGCGGTACAGGGCTCGTGTTCGGCTAGGGGTAATCTGCTGTGCCCCAGTATAAATCTAACGTTTTGAGTTACCATTTAGTTTATTATTCCTTATTGCATCATTTAGATCAGCAGAGGTTTTCAACCGCTGGTCCTCAGGACCGCTGTCCTGCACGTTTTTTAGAGATGTTTCCCTGCTCCAACAACACCTGATTCAAATGAAGGGGTCGTTATCTAGTTGTGACAGCAGCCTGTAACTGACCATTCATTGAATCAGGTGTTGGAGCAGGGAACGTCTAAAACGTGCAGGACCTGACCAGGGTTGAAGACCGTCTGATTTGAGATTTTATAATCCCCTCCTCGTCAGTCCGCATCCCCCTCCTCTCATCCGCGCTCCTCTCATCCCCTCCTCTCATCCCTCACTCATCCCCCTCCTCTCATCCCCCCCTCCTCTCCATCGGTTCCCTGTGTGGTTGTGGTCCTCGGGGTCGGGGGATGCCCGTCCTGTCGCCCCTCCCTCTCCTTCCCCGCGGTCCTCTCATCCCCCTTGTACTCCCCCTCCTCCTGAAATCCTGCCCTCCTCACATCCTCCTGTAAGTCCTGCTTTCATTCCCGGCCTCCCTCATCCCGGGTGTTTCTCCTCATACCTCCTACTCCCTCCCCCCTCTCATCCCCTCCTCACATCCCCCTCCTCTCATCCCCCCTCCTCAATCCTCAATCCCCCTCCTCACATCCCCGTCCCCACATCCCCTCCTCACATCCCCCTCATTCCCCTCCCTCCCCCTCCTCACATCCCCTCCTCACATCCCCCCTCCTACATCCCCTCCCCACCCCACATCCCCTCCCTCACATTCCCCCTCCTCTCATCCCCGTTGTGGGTTCCTCTCATCCCCCTCCTCACTCCGTCTCCTCCTCACATCCCCCTTCCTCAATCCCCCTCCCTCACATTCCCCTCCTCACATCCCCTCCTCACATCCCCTCCTCTCATCTCGCCCTCCTCACATCCCCCTCCTCTCATCCATCCCCCTCCTCACATCCCCCTCCTCTCATCCCCCTCCTCTCATCCCCTCTGGCTCACACATCCCCTCCTCACACCTCGCCTCTCCCCGTACATCCCCCTCCTCTCAAGTCTCCGTCTGCGCCCCTCCTCCATCTCCTCTCATCCCCTCCTCTCCATCCCCCTCCTCACCATCCCCCTCCTCTCATCGCCTCACATCCCCGCTCCCTCATCCCCTCCCTCACTCCCCTCCGCACATCCACCTCCTCTCATCCCCTCCTCATACAGAGTCCCCTCCTCTCAGTCCCCTACCTACCTCACATCCCCTCCTCACAGTCCCCTACCCTCACATCCCCTCCTCTCTCATCTCCTCACATCTCCGCACATCTCCTCTCATCCCCTCCCTCCATCCGCCCTTGGCCTCACATCTCCCCTCCTCTCTCATGCTCCTCTCAACATCCCCTCCTCGCCTCCCTCCTCCACCTCCCCTCCTCCTCACATCCCCTCCGCCTCAGCTCCTCACATCCCCCTCCTCAACATTCACCTCTCGCATCCCCCTCCCACATCCCCCTCCTCACATCCCTCCTCACACTCCTCACATCACTCACATCGACCTCACATCCCCCTCTCACTCTCACGAATCCCCCTCCTCACATCCCCTCCTCACATCCCCCTCCTCACATCCCCCTACCTCACATCCCCTCCTCTCATCCCCCTCCTCACATCCCCCTCCTCACATCCCCTCCTCACATCCCCCTCCTCACATCCCCCTCCTCACACTCCCCCTCCTCACATCCCCCTCCTCACATCCCCTCCTCACATCCCCTCCTCACATCCCCCTCCTCCATCTCCATCCCCCTCACATCCCCCTCTCACTCCTCACCTCCCCTCCTCCCTCACTCCCCCTCCTCACTCCCTCCTCACATCCTCACATCCCTCCTCACATCCCCCTCCTCCATCCCCCTCCTCACATCCCTCCTCACATCCCCCTCCTCACATCCCCCTCCTCACATCCCCCTCCTCTCTCCCCCCCTCACATCCCTTCCTCACATCCCCTCCTCACATCCCCCTCCTCTCATCCCCCTCCTCCCACATCCCCCTCCTCACACTCTCTCACATCCCCCTCCTCTTCCCTCTCCTATCTCCTGCCCTGGGTGTTTGTTTTTTTAGAAGCTTCAAACTGTGGCTAAGAGAAGGCCGTTATGAAGGCATTTTATGAGTTCATAGTGTGTAATCAGATTTGCTCCGGTCAGGGTACAGAGGCACGGAATGGAAAAGCGCAATTGAATTTTGGGCAGTATGTCAGGATTTGGGTACGGCTCTCAGGCCTGGGAGGTGCAGCTCGAGCCGAGCCTTTCCCCAAGGTTTTACACTGCTCCGCTGACTGGCAGGGTCTGACACTTGGTAACGTGGAGCAGATGTGGCCCGACCGGCATCCTCGTCCTTGCTACAGGCACAGCTGACGAGCAGTCAGGGGCCCGCAGCAGCCCCGTTATCTCAGGGTGGAGCCGTGCCCATTCGTGAGCCACATGAGCTCCATAGTCCACTGTAGTGCTTCTTTAGCGGCCAACACAGGGATTGTAACTCCATAAATGTTCTAGGTTTAACCTTCTGAATGTGATTTAGCATGAGCGCTGTCCTTGACCTGGAGAAGCCTGAAATGACAAGACACAGAATCCAGATTTCCTTTGAAACTGTAGGTTTTTCACAATGTACGATCCATGTTTGACTACTTGCAATGTTGGGGATATCTCGTTGTTATGATCAGTGACCTATGCACTATTGTAAAGCTCTCTCTTGGAAGTCGCTTTGGATAAAAGCGTCTGCTAAATGAATAAATTTCAAATGTAATGAAACACGAAGGAAACAAGGATATGAAAACTACAGAAGCAGAAACGACGAGGTGTTGGGTCTGGTGTGGTCCATCAGGGTTAGGGTCTGGTGTGGTCCATCAGGGTTAGGGTCTGGTGTGGTCCATCAGGGTTAGGGTCTGGTGTGGTCCATCAGGGTTAGGGTCTGGTGTGGTCCATCAGGGTTAGGGTCTGGTGTGGTCCATCAGGGTTAGGGTCTGGTGTGGTCCATCAGGGTTAGGGTCTGGTGTGGTCCATCAGGGTTAGGGTCTGGTGTGGTCCATCAGGGTTAGGGTCTGGTGTGGTCCATCAGGGTTAGGGTCTGGTGTGGTCCATCAGGGTTAGGGTCTGGTGTGGTCCATCAGGGTTAGGGTCTGGTGTGGTCCATCAGGGTTAGGGTCTGGTGTGGTCCATCAGGGTTAGGGTCTGGTGTGGTCCATCAGGGTTAGGGTCTGGTGTGGTCCATCAGGGTTAGGGTCTGGTGTGGTCCATCAGGGTTAGGGTCTGGTGTGGTCCATCAGGGTTAGGGTCTGGTGTGGTCCATCAGGGTTAGGGTCTGGTGTGGTCCATCAGGGTTAGGGTCTGGTGTGGTCCATCAGGGTTAGGGTCTGGTGTGGTCCATCAGGGTTAGGGTCTGGTGTGGTCCATCAGGGTTAGGGTTAAGCTTGGTTTGGTTTTGAGGTTAGGGTCCATTAGGGGAGATGGGAGCACCCTGATAGCATGCTCTCAGACCTCTGGTGATAACTGATAGTTCAGTTCCTTGGTGTTCTAATGAAGCCAACATGAAAGGATCATCCCATTGGCTGTCGCCATACCATGCTCTATACCAATGTAATACTGATGCTAATGTATTACTAATATTTATACTAACGTATTTGAAGGATGAGAAACTTCCTTTAATTACCCATGAGCCAGAAAATCAACAATGTTCAGATAAATGTGGCCTCTTAAGTGGAATCATCAGATACTCCACACATCAGATCTACAATATGTTATATTGGACAGTATTGTTAGTATTTGGTTGCAAATGTTCAATTTCTTACTTTTTACGTATATTTAAAACCCACCTTTGGATGTCTTTAGTAGACATCTGCCTTTCCGATGCTCTCAGCAGGGTTCGGGGTCAGCTTGGCCTTGGATTAGTCTTCCTGCCTGAATGTTGGGAGCATGCAGGTGCCTGGGAGACACACAGGCTCTCTGGGGGCTGAGACAGTGAGACAGCTGATGACCCAGACAAGACTAATGTTATGAAGTCTTGTGTCTTTGGAAGGCATCCTCACAAGGTGAAGATTTGGAAGGAGAACATGTTTCTTCTTAAAACATCTGGTAGAAACATAGCAGAACATTCCCAAAGCCCGGACCTTTGAGTATTGTGACCTGGCATTGGTTGAGGCCGGTCACCCCTGCTGGGTTTGGCCTATCATCTGACAGGATGTTGGGTAAACAGCAGGGTGGAACTGTCTCATTTGGCGGGCTTGTCAGACCATGTCTTTACCTCAGCAAGTTGGGGTTGAACATTGTATTCGTTTATTGCTCCATTTTCCAGAACATTTCTTTGATATTGCACTCTGACCCCCCGACTCACTCAAACCCCTGTAATGTGAAAGCGGAAGCTGAATGCTCCCATAGATGAGATTGAAACCTGGTTCTTCCAATCACCGAGCTCACCCACCGAGCACTTAGCCAAGTGGACAGGATTTCAAACCACCTCTGCTGCTTTTGGAATGGGAGCTCCCCACAATCCCGCAGCTCCCTCTGGGCCTCCTGCCCCTCATGCTCTGGGGTCCAAGGACAGCGAGACCTGAGAAGATTGTTGATCCCCACAGCTCCCTTCACTCAAAACAAAATGCAGGCCAGCACACCCGACATAATCTGGTCCTTTGCCAAACCTCACCAGCCTCTCAAACCTTTGCTCCGGTAATTTGTTTGAATTCAGGGTCGGGCTTTTAATTGGACCTTAAGTAATGGCAGCAGATATTTGTTTTGAACGGGTGGATGATTATGGTGATTGCAGAGATTGTTTCCCAGTGTGTGGAGCAGGGCTCTGGGATGAGGGCCTCTGGGATAAGGGCCTCTGGGATGAGGGCCTCTGTTTGCTTTGGTGTCCTGGTCTGGAGCTCCTGCTCTGTCCCTCATCCATCATCCTTCCATCCCAGACTTCCAGTCAGGAACCCAGACCTGGGAATACATATCTGGGAATACAACCAGCAGTTGGGAGTTTCAGATTCCCAAATATTCTAAAGAAGTATGTCAGGGAGAGCAGTTAGTTACTATTCACTTTCTGGACACTACAGGATATGCCTTGATGTCGGTGACAGAGAGCTAGGATGTAAGTAGTAGTTCCCCAGAGCAAGACAGGACCCAGAGGGAAGGCTGTGTGTGTGTGTGTCTGAGGGAGAAGGGGTAGAATTGTGTGTGTGTACTGTCCTAATGTGACGGCGGAATGTTGACTGACTTGTGACGAGATTTGGTGTGATCTACCTGGTGTGATCTACCTGGTGTGATCTACCTGGTGTGATCTACCTGGTGTGATCTACCTGGCGTGTTGGAGATTTGGTGTGATCTACCTGGCGTGTTGGAGATTTGGTGTGATCTACCTGGCGTGTTGGAGATTTGGTGTGATCTACCTGGCGGACCATGCTGCAGGCCTTTCTGCTGTTCCCCCTAACTCTTTGATGTTGAAGTTCGGGAAGTCTTTGGTGTGATCCCCCCCCCCACAGACAGACACACAGGCACACACAAACAGATCCCCCTCTTGCTGTCAGACCCCACCCCCCTAGGAGGTGAGGGGGCTTCTGACATTCTTCAATTACAGAGCGATCAGTTTGAAGTTATAGCATCAATGAGAGGTATGTGGGGAGATGGCTGACCTGATAGCGTTTGAAGCTCCCAGTGGAGTCTCTTTGAAGGTGACTGTGTGACTAATTTGAGGACGTTCCCGTGCAGGAGGGGAGTGAGCAGAGGAGTAAATGAGGAAAATGATGACGCGTCCAGCCAGGAGCCTCCGGAGGTTCCCAGCCCTCCGCGGCTTCCCTGAGGGCTGGGAGTAAAGGAGAGGGGGAGACCCTGAGGTACTCCCAGCAGGAGGAGCAGGGAAGAGGGGGGGGGAGAGGGGGAGACCCTGAGGTACTCCCAGCAGGAGGAGCAGGGAAGAGGGGGGGGGAGAGGGGGAGACCCTGAGGTACTCCCAGCAGGAGGAGCAGGGAAGAGGGGGGGGAGAGGGGGAGACCCTGAGGTACTCCCAGCAGGAGGAGCAGGGAAGAGGGGGGGGGAGAGGGGGAGACCCTGAGGTACTCCCAGCAGGAGGAGCAGGGAAGAGGGGGGGGGGAGAGGGGGAGACCCTGAGGTACTCCCAGCAGGAGGAGCAGGGAAGAGGGGGGGGGGAGGGGGAGACCCTGAGGTACTCCCAGCAGGAGGAGCAGGGAAGAGGGGGGGGGAGAGGGGGAGACCCTGAGGTACTCCCAGCAGGAGGAGCAGGGAAGAGGGGGGGGGGAGAGGGGGAGACCCTGAGGTACTCCCAGCAGGAGGAGCAGGGAAGAGGGGGGGGGGAGAGGGGGAGACCCTGAGGTACTCCCAGCAGGAGGAGCAGGGAAGAGGGGGGGGGAGAGGGGGAGACCCTGAGGTACTCCCAGCAGGAGGAGCAGGGAAGAGGGGGGGGTGGGGAGAGGGGGAGACCCTGAGGTACTCCCAGCAGGAGGAGCAGGGAAGAGGGGGGGGGAGAGGGGGAGACCCCGAGGGTACTCCCAGCAGGAGGAGCAGGGAAGAGAGAGAGGGGGAGACCCTGAGGTACTCCCAGCAGGAGGAGCAGAGAAGAGCTGGGGAGTAAAGGAGAGGGGGAGACCCTGAGGTACTCCCAGCAGGAGGAGCAGGGAAGAGGCTGGGGAGTAAAGGAGAGGGGGAGAGGGGAAGGAGAGTCGAAATTAGGAGAGTAAAAATTAGGGGTTGGGGGTTTGAGTAGAGGAGAGTTGGAGGAGAAGTGAAAGGGGGAGGGGGGGGAGGAGCTGGGGCGTGGAGGAGAGGTAAACATCCCGGCCGTATTTACCACAGTTGTCCATCGTCAGTTCTCTCACACGTCAGGTGTGTGGTCATCAGCTGTCACAGAGGAGTTGTGGTGTGGTCTTCTCCTCCCATACGTCTGCTCCACCTAATTCCATGACTTCTTCCTTTGCACGTTCGTACACGTTTCCACAGCAGGTGTTTCTGGTTGGAGGGCTGTCTTCAGCCTAAGCAACGACCACAGGCAGTTGATGTGATTCAACACACTCCTTTGCCCTTTGACCCCATCAAATGCCAACCTCCCACGACTGTGTAAACCCGAGGGATTGTGAAACACACGCACATACACACACATACACCTACACACACACACACACACACATACACCTACACGCACACACACCTACACACACACACACCTACACACACACACAGACACTTTCACTCTAGGCAGTCCTGTGTTAGTTCTGGGACAGTCACTAGTCGATGTGGATATATGTCCATAAACTCTCTCTGTTCGCTCTCTCTCTGTTGTTTCGTCTCTTTTGACGTCTGAAACACAGAAAGGGGTGCACACATAATCTGAGGTCACGGCAAATTCAGAAATAGAAACATACATCCACTCACACACACACACAAATGAACAACACGCACGCACACAGAGATTCACATACAGACACATTCTCTCTCTCTCTCTCTCTCTCTCTCTCTCTCTCTCTCTCTCTCTCTCTCTCTCTCTCTCTCTCTCTATCTCTCTCTCTCTCTCTCTCTCTCTCTCTCTCTCTCTCTCTCTCTCTCTCTCTCACACACACTCACACACACACACTGGTCTACCCTTGAGTACACCAACTGAATTCAAAACAGGTGCCCACATAGCTTGCATTCTTCCCAAATACAAAAGTGGTTTGACCTGAGTGGTTCAGCTGGAGCAGAGCCACCACAAAGAAATGAAGAGTCTGCACATGTGTGTTTCTGTCTGTTTGGAGCTCCTCCCTGAAGAGTGTGTGTTTGTCGCTGTCTCTGTGTGTGTGTATAGTGTGTGTCCGTGTGTGTGTGTGTCTCTGTGTGTGTGTATAGTGTGCGTTAGTGGAGAGTGTGCCCGACGGCGTGTGCGCGTCAACGTGCGTGCGCATGTGTGCATGCAGGTGTGTGTGTGCATGCAGGTGAGTGTGTGCGTGCGTCTGTGTGCGTGCGTCTGTATGTGTGTGTGCGGAGAGACCAGGCGAGGGCGGGGCTGTGTATGACATGTAGCGAGTTAGCAAGCTACCACAGACACAAACAGAGACCATCAGAACCACATTAGCCCACAACACACAGGCAGCCTGCTCTGGTCTCTCCACCCAGGGACACCAGCCTGCTCTGGTCTCTCCACCCAGGGACACCAGCCTGCTCTGGTCTCTCCACCCAGGGACACCAGCCTGCTCTGGTCTCTCCACCCAGGGACACCAGCCTGCTCTGGTCTCTCCACCCAGGGACACCAGCCTGCTCTGGTCTCTCCACCCAGGGACACCAGGCTGCCAGCCTGCTCTGGTCTCTCCACCCAGGGACACCAGACTGCCAGCCTGCTCTGGTCTCTCCACCCAGGGACACCAGGCTGCTCTGGTCTCTCCACCCAGGGACACCAGACTGCCAGCCTGCTCTGGTCTCTCCACCCAGGGACACCAGACTGCCAGCCCGCTCTGGTCTCTCCACCCAGGGACACCAGGCTGCTCTGGTCTCTCCACCCAGGGACACCAGACTGCCAGCCTGCTCTGGTCTCTCCACCCAGGGACACCAGACTGCCAGCCCGCTCTGGTCTCTCCACCCAGGGACACCAGGCTGCTCTGGTCTCTCCACCCAGGGACACCAGGCTGCCAGCCTGCTCTGGTCTCTCCACCCAGGGACACCAGGCTGCCAGCCTGCTCTGGTCTCTCCACTCAGGGACACCAGACTGCCAGCCTGCTCTGGTCTCTCCACCCAGGGACACCAGACTGCCAGGCTGCTCTGGTCTCTCCACCCAGGGACACCAGACTGCCAGCCTGCTCTGGTCTCTCCACCCAGGGACACCAGACTGCCAGCCTGCTCCGGTCTCTCCACTCAGGGACACCAGACTGCCAGCCTGCTCTGGTCTCTCCTCAGGGTACGGCTGGAACGCAATGCTGGGCCAGTCTGTTTTATTTACACCAGATCGTTGTAAACAGATTCCTGCGTACTGAACACAAATATTTTCCTGCGTAGGTTTGTAGTAGCTGATGTGAGGTCTTGGTTCTTGGTTCAGTTCAGTTCAAAGGGCTTTATTGGCAAAAAACAACAATTGTTCATATTGCCAAAGCAATGGTAGATTGCGTGTAGGTTCTCTTCTTCCAAGGAAGAGTCTGTTTGTAGAGTATAGTGTGTGTGTGTGAGGGTGTGAGTGTGAGTGTGAGTGTGAGTGTGTGTGTGAGTGTGTGCGTGTGTGTATGTGTGTGTGTGTGTGTGTGTGTGTGTATGTGTGTGTGTCTGAGTGTGTGTGTGTGTGTGTGTGTGTGTCTGAGTCTGAGTGTGTGTGTGTGTGTGTGTGTGTCGTTTATGCCAAAGGCAGAGTGGAAGTGGAGAGTATAGAGGACACTGCTGAGGTCTGGAGACAGATCATCAATTTGTCTACCTAACTGGGAGGAGGTCACATCACCTGTAGATCTCTCTATGCTCTCTCTCTCTCTCTCTCTCTCTCTCTCTCTCTCTCTCTCTCTCTCTCTCTCTCTCTCTCTCTCTCTCTCTCTCTCTCTCCATCTCTCCCCATCTGGCTCTCTGTTTTGCTCTTAGTCTCTTTAGTTCTCTGTCCTCCCCTCTATTGTTCTCACACTCGCTCTCTCTCCTCTTCCTCTACTCCTCTCTCCCTCCCCCCTCTCTCTCTCTCTCTCTCTCTCTCTCTCTCTCTCTCTCCTGTTCTGAGGTGTGATATGGGTGCTGAGTGTGAAGCTGATGATGATGGAGTCTGGGTCGTACACTCTGACTGGGAGGTTCTCTGTTCTTTGGGATACTCAGGTTCTGGGCATGGAATCAGCTTCTGGGGTGCATGTATAGAACCACTTAGAACCTTCTCCGTAAACTTTGAGCAACGCATGCTGTGTTTGGCGGCTCTTGCTTGGTGTGTGTGTGTGTGTGTGTGTACGTGTGTGTTTTCTGTACAGCATGCATGTATGTATGTGGTTAAACACAAGTTTGTGTGTGACTGCATGATTTCCCCAGCAGTGAAGTAGTGGAATATTCGTGTACATGTTATTTTATCCACATGTCCTTTCTCCCCCAAATCACCGACCAATCAACAACTCTCCTCCCCTGGCCGATATCCATGGTATCGGAGGTTATAATAGAAGATCGATAACAAACAGCACATTCCCTGACATGCATGTTATCCTGCTGGTGGTTGTTTGAGTTCTCAGCCATCTGTGACCAACTCATAACTGCATCAACAACACACACACACACACTTAGTCACTCACAAACACACACACACACAGTTGAGTTGATCAACAATTGAGAATCATGTTGATTTCATAAAGGAAGAAACAAAACATAGTTTGCAATTAATGATGATAACTGTGTGCTGTCACGGGCGATGTCTAAGGGCTGTGGTTCAGATCGGCTACAGGACTGTGTGTGTTTGTGTGTTTGTGTGGCCAAGATAAAACTCTTGTTTGTTTGTTTGGACTGAAAGACTGGAGAGAAGGCAGTTGAGTGGTGATTGCATCGTGGAGCAATTGTGCTAGCTCGCTGTATTTGTATAGATGGGTAAACGGTAGCTCAATGGCTGGGAAGTTGCAGGTTTGAATTTCCCCCTGGATAAAAAAGCGAGTGTTTGAGAGAAAATCTTTTCTGAAGCCAGTGTGGAGGAGAAAACATGTTTGTGAGTATGTGTGTCAGAGAGAATCTTGAGGAATTCAGTCCCAGAGTACCTGCTGTTATTTGTGCTAATAAGCTGCAGGGAAAAGGAGCTAAGCTTGAACACACACACATGTACACACACACACATGTACACACACACACATGTACACACACACACATGTACACTCTCACACATGTACACTCACACACATGTACACTCACACACATGTACACTCACACACACATGTACACTCACACACATGTACACACACACACATGTACACTCACACACATGTACACACACACACATGTACACTCACACACATGTACACACACACACATGTACACACACACACATGTACACACACACACATGTACACTCACACACATGTACACACACACACATGTACACACACACACATGTACACTCACACTGTCACACACATGTACACACACACACATGTACACACACATGTACACACACACACATGTACACTCACACACATGTACACACACACACATGTACACACACACACATGTACACACACACATGTTCATACAGTGACCTGTGATAGAGATGTGTAACAACTTTCTAACTACACACTGCTTACTGCAGATACTCAGCTAGGGGCTCCGACACAATTAGAAAAACACAGTGAAGAAGTGTGTGTGTGTGTGTGTGTGTGGGGCTCACTTAAAAGGTTATCAGAATATAACTAGTCAGTCTGGGTGGGATATTGAGTCTAAAACCCTTCTCCCACTAATGAGACAGATTGTGTGTGTGTGTGCACGTGTATGTGTGCGTGTGTGTGTGTGTGTGTCTGTGTGTGTGTGTGTGTGTATTTGCGTGTGTGGTAACGTGTGTGTGTGCTAATGTGGAGCTGTAGAAATGAGGCGTAGCGCTATTGGAAGCTCCAGACCTCTCTCTGCTTTACACTGCTGCACTTTCTATCAGACGCCCTGACAATATCCAGACCCCTTTCTGTCTGTTCTCTCTGCTGTACACACATACTACGCTTTACTGGGATTCTGTTTGCGTGTGTGTATGTGCGTGTGTCTTTGTGTACATGTGTGGGCTTGTGCGTGTGTGTTTGTGTAAGTGTGTGGGCATGTGAGTGCATATGTGTGTGTGTGGGCATGTGAGTGCATATGTGTGTGTGTGGGCATGTGAGTGCATATGTGTGTGTGTGGGCAAGTGCTTGTTGATGTGTGTGTGTGTATCTACTAGGAGTGTAACAATACACATATTTATATTGAAACGGTTGGAACAAGGCTTCACAAACGAAGGCCTTGCAAACCGAAAGATTTACTGGACTAACCCTACATTAGGAAAATAAAATCCATCTTAAATTGTGTGAGAAACTAATGTTATTAGTGCCACTGTGCTCAACAAGGCAGCCAGACTATGTATCAGGCAACGTGCTGTCTGCCACGCTCACCCCTTAAGAAAACACTGTACTCCAAGACACACTGGGACACACGCTAAGCTAGCTCGCTGCAATATAGCTCGCTGTTTTGGTTTGAAATGCTGCCAAGAAGACCAGATGGATCAGGGATGGCATCGTCATTGTTCAAAGTAAAAAAAGATCAAACTTCATAATGAGTTCTAATAAACACACATTTCTACTTTCATGTTGTATCGAAAACATAGCGAATCGTGACATCACTATGTCTTATCACCGAACCGTAAACTTTGTGAAACACTGCACCCCCTGCTAGCTACAGTACATTGGTTGACTTAGAGTTGACAGTTGTAACATGAAGTTGTAACATGAAGCAGTGTTTGAATCATTATCTCCTTTCTCTTTTCTTCCATATCTCTATTATCTTTCCCCTTTTTATATTTATCCTTACTGTCTCAATACCATAACTCTCACATGTCTATCTCTCCTATCTCTATCTCAAATGTCTTGGTCCTCATTCTCCGTCTTTCCTATCTGTATATGTATATGTCTCATGTATCTATCTCCCTTCTCTATATCATATCTCTGTCTCATGTCTTTGACTCCTATCTTTACTATTTCTGTCTTCTGTATGCAACATTCATCTGGACTCATTTCTCCACCGCTCTGCATCATATCTCTGTCTCCTATCTCTGTGTCCTCCCTCTGTCTCCTATCTCTATCCTTGTCTCCTATCTCTATCTCTGTGTCCTCCCCCTGTCTCCTATCTCTCTGTCCTCCCCCTGTCTCCTTTCTCTGTGTCCTCCCTCTGTCTCCTATCTCTATCCTTGTCTCCTATTTCTATCTCAGTGTCCTCCCTCTGTCTCCTATCTCTTTGTCCTCCCTGTCTCTGTCTCTGTGTCTGTCTCTGTCTCTGTCTCTGTCTCCTGTCTCTGTTTCCTATCTCTGTCTCTGTCTCTGTCTCTGTCTCTGTCTCTGTCTCTGTCTCTGTCTCTGTCTCTGTCTCTGTCTCTGTCTCTGTCTCCTGTCTCCTGTCTCTGTCTCCTGTCTCTGTCTCCTGTCTCCTGTCTCCTGTCTTTGTCTCATATCTCTATCTCTATCTCTATCTCTATCTCTATCTCTATCTCTATCTCTATCTCTATCTCTATCTCTATCTCTATCTCTATCTCTATCTCTATCTCTATCTCTATCTCTATCTCTATCTCTGTCTATGTCTCTGTCTCTGTCTCTGTCTCTGTCTCTGTCTCTGTCTCCTATCTCTATCCTTGTCTCCTATCTCTATCTCGGTGTCCTCCCTCTGTCTCCTATCTCTGTATCCTCCCTCTGTCTCCTATCTCTATCTCTATCTCTATCTCTGTCTCCTATCTCTGGCTCCTATCTCTATCTCTATCTCTATCTCTATCTCTGTCTCTGTCTCTGTCTCATGTCTCTGTCTCCTATCTCTGTCTCCTGTCTCTATCTCTGTCTCCTATCTCTGTCTCCTGTCTTTGTTTCATATCTCTCTATCTCTATCTCTATCTCTATCTCTATCTCTATCTCTATCTCTATCTCTATCTCTATCTCTATCTCTATCTCTATCTCTATCTCTATCTCTGTCTCTGTCTCTGTCTCTGTCTCTGTCTCCTATCTCTATCTCTATCCCTATCTCTATCTCTATCTCTGTCTCCTGTCTCTGTTTCCTATCTCTATCTCTATCTCTATCTCTATCTCTATCTCTATCTCTATCTCTATCTCTGTCTCTGTCTCTGTCTCCTGTCTCTGTCTCTGTCTCTGTCTCTGTCTCTGTCTCTGTCTCTGTCTCTGTCTCTGTCTCTGTCTCTGTCTCTGTCTCTGTCTCTGTCTCTGTCTCTGTCTCTGTCTCTGTCTCTGTCTCTGTCTCTGTCTCTGTCTCTGTCTCTGTCTCCTGTCTCCTGTCTCCTGTCTCCTGTCTCCTGTCTCCTGTCTCTGTCTCCTGTCTCTGTCTCATATCTCTGTCTCCTGTCTTTGTCTCATATCTCTGTCTCTGTCTCTGTCTCTGTCTCTGTCTCTGTCTCCTATCTATATCTATATCTATATCTCTGTCTCCTGTCTCTGTCTCCTGTCTCTGTCTCCTGGTCTCCTGTCTCTGTCTCCTGTCTCCTGTCACTGTCTCCTGTCTCTGTCTCTGTCTCTGTCTCTGTCTGTCTGTCTCTGTCTCTGTCTCTGTCTCTGTCTCTGTCTCTGTCTCTGTCTCTGTCTCTATCTCTATCTCTGTCTCTATCTCTATCTCTATCTCTATCTCTATCTCTATCTCTATCTCTATCTCTATCTCTATCTCTATCTCTATCTCTATCTCTATCTCTATCTCTATCTCTATCTCTATCTCTATCTCTATCTCTATCTCTGTCTCCTGTCTCCTGTCTCCTGTCTCCTGTCTCCTGTCTCCTGTCTCTGTCTCCTGTCTCCGTCTCCTGTCTCCTGTCTCCTGTCTCCTGTCTCGTCTCGTCTCCGTCTCCGTCTCGTCTCCGTCTCCGTCTCCGTCTCCGTCTCCGTCTCCGTCTCTGTCTCCTGTGTCCTGTCTCTGTCTCTGTCTCTGTCTCTGTCTCCTATCTATATCTATATCTATATCTCTGTCTCCTGTCTCCTGTCTCCTGTCTCCTGTCTCCTGTCTCCTGTCTCCTGTCACCTGTCTCTGTCTCTGTGTCCTGTCTCTGTCTCTGTCTCTGTCTCTGTCTCTGTCTCTGTCTCTGTCTCTGTCTCTGTCTCTGTCTCTGTCTCTGTCTCTGTCTCCTGTCTCTGTCTCCTGTCTCATGTCTCCTGTCTCCTGTCTCCTGTCTCCTGTCTCTGTCTCTGTCTCTGTCTCTGTCTCTGTCTCTGTCTCTGTCTCTGTCTCTGTCTCTGTCTCTGTCTCCTGTCTCCTGTCTCCTGTCTCCTGTCTCCTGTCTCCTGTCTCCTGTCTCTGTCTCTATCTCTGTATCCTATCCAGTGTTAATTTTGGCAGCTATTTTTGATTTAGTCTTAGGGCCCTATCTTGCACCCAGCGCAATTGACTTTGTCAGTGACGCAAGTATCATTCCTAGCTTCCACTCGGCGCAAAGCGGATTTTTCCCTCCACGGGCGCACGTCGGAATGACCTTGCGCTCCCGGGGGCGGTTCAGCGAAAAAGGAGGCGTGTTCCGGCGCAAACGTTCCCTGGTGCTATCTTGCAGTTTCCGAAAAACAATTCCGCCACTGAGCAGGAAAAAGGTGGTTTAAAGACAATGGCGCATTATTCAGATGCTATTTTAAGGGCGCAAGCTTGGTCCGTGCGCACTGCTGACGAAGCCAGGGTATTCTTCCCGTGAAACTACGTATTGTTTTGATTTATTGTATGGCTAGCTGTGTTACATTTCGTTCATGTCAATGATTAATAAGATGTTCATGAGAAATCTCTATGTATGTGAACTTGAATTGTAACAACTGTGGCAATTTACTCCTACGCCTGTTTAACTGAAGCTAATTTGGGTAGGTTTCTTCTCCCATGCACATCAAAATCAGAATTCGGTTTTCAATTTACTGTGGCAGGAAGGTGCAAAAAATAAACATAGGCCCTACGGGTCTTAAATTAAGTAAACAAAAGTACAACAGTTAAACTTATTCTAAGAACTAAGCAATTAAAAAAAAATAAATATATGTCAAAATAGGCTACATTTGAATGAGCAGCATGAGTGGGCAACTTAGTGCAATGAAACTGCTCTGCCTTTCCCATACAATCACTTCTCTATCGTTTACGGTCCTGACGAGAACGTCGGTCTCCTGTGAACCGCTGGCGTGCGCCTGGCAAATCCGCCGTTATAATAGCAATCCGCCATGGAACAAGCGCTGCTCTTAAAGGGAATGTGAGATGACGCTCTGATTGGCTTATTGCACGTTACGCCCAAACCACACCCATTAGTAATGTAGCTACCTCTTTTAGATTTGCACCCGGCGAAAAGTCATTTATCCCGCTGCTAAAATAGCAACCGCACCGGAGTCCTGCCCACTTGCGCTTTGCGCTTTGCGCTTTGTCATACTTGCGTTTCAGATCGTCAAAATAGGGCCCTTAGTGTTAGTCTTTAGACGAAAATGCATATTAGTTTTAGTCACATTTAGTCATTTTAATCCTTCTTAGTTTTAGTCGACGAAAACTCAGAACATTTGAGTCTAGTTTTAGTCGACGAAAACTAGACTAAAATGTATTTAGTTTTAGTCTAGTTTTAGTCAAATCTCTAGGATATATACAGATCTCCTAGTTGTTACAATGTAGTTGTGCCACTAGGTTGCACTCTAATGATATGTTGTATGTAGCCTAATGTATGCTGGGAACGCTAGAGTAAGAGCGAGCACGAAGAGTTCGTATCTCTGTCTCCTATCTCCATCTCTGTCTCCTGTCTCTGTCTCCTATCTCTGTCTCCTATCTCTATCTCTGTCTCCTATCTCTGTCTCCTATCTCTATCTCTGTCTACTATCTCTGTCTCCTATCTCTATCTCTGTCTCCTATCTCTGTCTCCTATCTCTATCTCTGTCTACTATCTCTGTCTCCTATCTCTATCTCTGTCTCCTATCTCTGTCTCCTATCTCTATCTCTGTCTACTATCTCTGTCTCCTATCTCTGTATCCTATCTCTGTCTCCTATCTCTGTCTCCTATCTCTGTATCCTATCTCTGTCTCCTATCTCTGTCTCCTATCTCTGTCTCCTATCTCTGTCTCCTATCTCTATCTCTGTCTACTATCTCTGTCTACTATCTCTGTATCCTATCTCTGTCTCCTATCTCTGTCTCCTATCTCTGTCTCCTATATCTATCTCTGTCTCCTATCTATGTCTCCTATCTCTATCTATGTCTCCTATCTATATCTATGTCTCCTATCTCTATATGTGTCTACTATCCATCTGTTTTCTCTATCTATCTATGTCCCTCTCTCTGTCTCATAGCACATTTTTTGTCTACTATCTCTGTTTTCTATTTCTATCTGTAAACCATATCTACCTCAACGCCATGCTCTGTACTGAAGCCATCAGGCTGACAAATCACTTTTGTCGTTATGAATAATTGATTTCATTGATGTCCTTTTATTCATGTCACGAACTCAAAGGTCTGTAAACGCCACCACTCTTCGAATTCATTGAGCTGTCATATTTTGACAAATTATATTGATACAAAGAAAATTCCTTCGATTCTTCCTTGCCAAGCCTTGTGTGGATGTTTGGGTTTAATGCTTTTAGCATCGACAGACCTCGCAGAGGAAGCAGCGGAGCATGGAGACCCTGAACACCGAGAGGTCTTAGCATGTGTACAGAACAGTATGTACGTGTGAGGGTGAGTGTGTGTGCGTGCGTGTGAGGGGGTGTGTGTGTGCGTGTGCGTGTGTGTGGTGTGTGCGTGTGCGTGTGCGCGTGT
>CAEFZP010001009.1:0-14691 GCA_903064625.1 Mallotus villosus
AGAGTCAGGCAGCACAAGGTCTTTTCAAAGTTAGTCAACAGGGCTTTGAAGGCTAGCCAAGCGAGTCAGCAGGGCCGTGACAAGGTGTTGCTCCATTATCATTCAACAGACAGGCGGGATTTTGCATATTTAACAGGAAATTTCACTTTGCTTTTCTGACACGGGGCATTACAGAGTCCTCTGTACAACAGGCCCATCAGCGCTGCTCCAACTCTTCAGGGCTTATTTGGGTGATTTTTCCTTTTTCCTTTTTTGTTTTTTCTTTTTCTTTTCCGTTTGTCGCGGCAGTGTTGGAAATGAATTTTCTGTGGCTTTGCATGCTTCAGTCACAAACCGGGAATGGAATTAAATGTTGTTATGTCTGTTTCGTCAAGGGAATTAGAATAAGGTTTTTTGTTTTTTTTCATTGGCTTTTTTTGTTTGTTGGTTGATTTATTTGTTGTTGTTGTTTTCCGGAAGGCGGGTGTTGGTGGGGGACGGGACTTTAAAATCAGATCCACCACTGTCACTTCAAAAATTCAGTTTTTAATAGAAACACTAAGCTGTTTTGTGCTTATTGTTTTGAATCCCGGAGTAAATGCATCATCTGCATAGTCATGTCTAGTACAGCCACACAGCAGCGAAGCCACACCCCCTGGGGGGTAACAGTCATACCGACCATGACAACGGAACACAACAGTATACACCATGACAACGGAACACAACAGTATACACCATGACAACGGAACACAACAGTATACACCATGACAACAGAACACAACAGTATACAGAGTGATCGAGGCAACACAAAGCCTTTAATTCCTAAGTCTTCAGGGATACAAAAGGACCGCTACGTTATCTGTTCCTGAATCACTAGCTGTGACAGCGTAGCCGTTAGCAGTGTTAGCACCTTAACACAACTCCCTGCAGAAGGCAGGTTTGGTGTCTACATTGTTTGTGAATACGCATTTTCACTTTTTTGTATATTATTAGCAATTGCTATTATTCCAAAAACGCTATTAATGTTTTTTATGAAAATACGTTTGTTGTTTGCAAATTGTTGTTTCAAAAATTGCTTCAAAAACATTTGTAAAAAATGTAGAAACATAAATAAATTGTTGTTTCAAAACGAATTCCACAATTGTTTCAATTCCTATTTCTTTTTTGGTAATTTCTACAATTGCTTAAATTATTTTTTTCCAAAAGTAATTCAAAAAAAAAGAAAAAAAGAAATCAAAAGTAATTCAAAAGTTTTTTCAAAAAACATTATTTGTCAATAAGAATGTAAATTGTAAAGTTTGTTCCTTTTGATGGCTGCGCTTTTTCGAGTTTGATTTGCATCTATGCATCCTGAATATTTCTATACACGACACACAAACATTCACGGAGGTTAAGGAGGCCTGGGTGGAGTTAAGGGGGGCCTGGGGACCTGGGTGGAGTTAAGGGAGGCCTGGGTGCCTGGGTGGAGTTAAGGGGGGCCTGGGTGGAGTTAAGGGAGGCCTGGGTGGAGTTAAGGGAGGCCTGGGTGGAGTTAAGGGGGGCCTGGGTGGAGTTAAGGGGGGCCTGGGGACCTGGGTGGAGTTAAGGGAGGCCTGGGTGCCTGGGTGGAGTTAAGGGAGGCCTGGGTGGAGTTAAGGGAGGCCTGGGTGGAGTTAAGGGAGGGCTGGAGGCCTGGCTGGAGTTAAGGGGGGCCTGGGTGGAGTTAAGGGGAGGCCTGGGTGGAGTTAAGGGAGGCCTGCCTGGGTGGAGTTAAGGGAGGCCTGGGTGGAGTTAAGGGCGCCTGGGTGGAGTTAAGGGAGGCCTGGGGGCCTGGGTGGAGTTAAGGGAGGCCTGGGTGGAGTTAGCCTGGTGGAGTTAAGGGAGGCCTGGGTTAGAGTTAAGGGAGGCCTAGTTAGACTAACTAGGAGTTGGGGGAGCTGGTCGTCAGACTGTTGCCTGGGTTGGGCCGACCGCTGGTGGCCTGATGTTGGAACTAATGAACAGCAAGGGAATGTCTAACCTTCTCTTGTTCTCTCTCTCTTTTCATCCCCCTCTCCTCTCCACTCACGCTGGGCTGGCAGCTGTCAGTCCCTGGGCGAGAGAGACGAGGAGAGCACCCCCTCACCCCACGGCGGAGGCCTTCTCCGTAGGACACGCTCCCTGCTGAGACTCTAATGCACCCCCCTGTGGCTTGGCCGGCCCATTGTTTGGACGACACAATCTCTCCAGGGCCAAACAATCGTTTGCAGTGTCACTTGATAATGGCCCAAAACCCGAGCCTTCGCCGAACCCTCCTCCTCCACAAGGGTAATTAATTCTCCTCTGCACTGGAGTGCTCACCCCACCCCTGCACCCCGTACTCCCTCACCCTCCCTCCCCCGCCTCCTCCCTCCACTGCATCTCTCTCTCTCCCTGCGTCCCCCCCCTCCTCTCCTCTGTAACCACACTCTGCCATCCTCCGTCCTCCCCATTCCCACCCCTTTCTTCTCCCCCCCTCCCTCCTCTCTCCCCTCTGCATTTTTCTACCCACCCCCCCGCCCTCCCTTCCCCTTCCCTCCACCACCCTCACCAAAGATTTCCAATTGTTTGCAGACAATGGTTTGAGGAGGCAGTAAAAGGACATTGATCTGAAGGAGCTGTTTGCAAACACCCCCATCCTTCCCTCCCTTCTTTCCCTCCCTCCATCCCTCCCTCCCTCCCTTCTATCCCTCCATCCCTCCCTTCGCGCGCTGCTCGGCGGAACACAGCAGGCCGTGTTGCGTTTCCAGCGATCCCTTGTCTTAATGGGGAGCCTCTATCGACGGGGATGATGGCGGAGCGATATCGACGCTCCCGCAAAGTCTGTTGGGGATAGCCTGGGCTCAGCACTACCAGGAGGAGAGGAGAGGGAGGAGAGGGAGAGAGAGAAGGAGGAGAGGAGAGAGAACGGAGGAGAGGGGAGAGACGGAGGAGAGGGGAGAGACGGAGGAGAGGGGAGAGACGGAGGAGAGCGGGAGAGAAGGAGGAGAGGGGAGAGACGGAGGATGAGGGGAGAGAGCCAGAGGAGGAGAGGGGAGAGAGAAGGAGGAGAGGGGAGAGAAGGAGAGAGAGGGGAGAGACGGAGGAGAGGGAGAGAGAGGAAGGAGGAGAGGAGAGAGACGGAGGAGAGGGGAGAGAGAAGGAGGAGAGGAGGAGAGAGAGAGAGGAGAGGAGAGGAGAGAGAGACGTGAGGAGAGAGAAGGAGGAGAGGGGGAGAGAGAGGAGAGGGAGAGGAAGGAGAGGGGAGAGAGAAGGAGGAGAGGAGAGAGACGGAGGAGAGGGGGAGAGAAAGAGGAGAGAGAGGAGAGAGAGAAGGAGGAGAGGAGAGAGAGAGGAGGAGGAGAGGAGAGAGAGAAGGAGGAGAGGAGAGAGACGGAGGATAGGGGAGAGACGAGGAGAGGAAAGAGAAGAGGAGGAGAGGGGAGGAGAGGAGAGGGGAGGAGGAGAGAGAGGAGAGAGAGGAGAGACGACGAGGAGAGAGCGAAGAGAGGTGATGCAAAGACTCTTGGGAGGAAAAGGAGAGGGGAACACGCGGGGTATAAAGAATAAATAAATACAATAAAAGGCGGGTTTAGTTGTAGTGAAAACATAAGTTTGTTGATGGTGACGCAGTCCCAGAAACATAGACAACACAGTTTTCTTCACGCTCATCAGCCTAGCTAGCTCCAAACACACGTTATTGAATCTAATCAGGTCTTCATTCAAATGGAAACATGGTTACTAACTGCTGTAGTAAGGAACGATTATTGATGGCATCAGATATGGACTTCTGTTCACTGTGATTATTAAAAATAGAAAGGGTTGGGAGCACATAATGGACCTAACCAGATTAGAAAAAGTCGTATTTTTGTCTCATTGTTGTGCAGTTAGAGCTTGTAAGTTGGTTGCGCGGAGAGGAAATGGATGGTGTTGGAGCAAAGGCAGGCAGGAGTGGAGACAAGATGAATGCTTGCTCTAAGTACAGATGTTCCCTGCCTCAGTCCCAGCACAGCTCACCAATGAACCAATCAATGCTAACTTCATCTCTGTAGAGCCGCTAGCTTCCTCTCAGAACAGACAGAGAGGAGGACGGGAGGGGGAGAGGAGAGGAGTGGGGAGGAGGGGAGGGAGCGAGAAGACAGGAGACCAGAGGAGGGGAGGAGAGGAAGAAGGGAAGGAAAGGACTAGACAGGAAAGGAGAGGAGGACTGAGAGAAAGAGAGAGAGAGAGGAAGAGAGAGAGAGAGAGAGCGAGAGAGAGACGAGAGAGAGCGAGAGGAGAGCGAGAGAGAGAGAGAGAGAGAGAGAGGAGAGGTGAGAAGCAAAGCAAAGAGAAAAGAGAGAAGAAGGGGAGGGAGGAGAGAGAGAGGAGAGGAAGGGAGGAGAGGAGAGGAGGAGAGGAGAGGAGAGGAGAGGAGGAGAAAGGGCCATCCAGTGTGAGTTGCCTGGTGGGATGAGCTGGATGTGGGGTGTGAAAGGGCAACACTCCAGTGAGTAAAGCTTCACACACAGAGTCCTGTTCCTCCCGCCTCTTCAGACCTCCAGTCAGGCAGAACTAAGGGTGCAGCTTTCTCACACACACACACAGGGACAAGCACACGCACACATACAGCCACACACACACACACACACAGGGACAAGCCACACGCACACATACAGCCACACACAGGGACAAGCCACACGCACACATACAGCCACACACACACACACACACAGGGACAAGCCACACCACACATACAGCCACACACACACACACACACACACAGGGACAAGCCACACGCACACATACAGCCACACACACACACACACACACAGGGACAAGCCACACGCACACATACAGCCACACACACACACACAGGGACAAGCCACACGCACACATACAGCCACACACACACAGGGACAAGCCACACGCACACATACAGCCACACACACACATACAGCCACACACACACATACAGCCACACACACACATACAGCCACACACACACATACAGCCACACGCACACATACAGCCACCACACATACACACACACACACAAACCGCAGATGCTAAACACACCCTTTACCAACTTTGCCTATAGTACACACACGCGCATGTGAAAGACACACTCAAATGCATATGCGTGCACACACCCTGCACACACACCCCAAAATTAAACTCCCAGGCACAAGTTCACAGTATCAAGAAACACAAAGAATCTAAATCCCCACATTGCGCACGGACACACACACACCACACACACACCACACACCCATAACTAGCACAACACTGCTCCCTCCTGGTGCCTCCACACATCTGCAGGTCCCCGCTCTCTCCGCTCTCTCCGCTCTCTCCTCAGACAGACTCCGGCTCAGATCTGGCCCGTCTCTACTCTCTACACGCCGTGAGCATGTCACTGATGCTCACTCACATGTCATGAGGCCCCTCTACTGATGGCTGAGGCCCACCGCGGAGGACAGGTAGGGTGCAGGGCCCCAGCGCGGAGCTGCATGAGGGAGCATATATGAGTCTGGTTCTGTGTGCTGGGCTAACTTTGAGGGATGCTACATAAAACTGTGGGATGGACTAAAAGATAGGAGGAGTGAGTGTGTGGTGTGTGTGTGTGTGTGTGTGTGTGTGTGTGTGTGTGTGTGTGTGTGTTTGTGTGTGTGTGTGTGTATGTGTGTGTGTGTGTGTATGTGTATTGTATATGTGTTGTGTGTGTACAAGTGTTTGTATGTCGCTTTGGATAAAAGCGTCTGCTAAATGAATAAACTGTCATGTAAAATGTAAACACGCGTGTGAACATGGTAGAAATGTACTCCATCTCCTCCCATGGGATGGAGTCTTGCTGCAGTTTATAGTACAGTACAGCATACGAGGCCTTACTGGGGTCTAATGCACTGTGTTTGCTGTAGTTTTATTCCTAGCCCACTGTGTTGACATCACTGTTTACATCTGACTTATACTGCTAGCGATCACTGTCACTATGACGACTGAAGCCTGGAGCCTGAAGGCTCAAACACCATTCATAGCAACTGTAATAAAACAGATGTCTCTCTCTCTCTCAATGCTTGTCTCTCTCTTTCCCTCTCTCTCCCCTTCTCTCTATCACTCTCTCTCTCTCCTTCCCCTCCCTCATTCAAACGGTACACCTCTGTAATCCCATAGCACCTATTGTTGTAGCCTGTGTGTTTGTGTAAGCACATTGCATTCACATCACCTATCCTCCCATTCACAGGCTGGCTGTACACCCGCAACAAGGGCTCTGTCTCACTCTCACTCTCTCTCTCGCTCTCCTCTCGCTCCCTCTCTCTCCCTCTCTCTCTCTAGCTCGCTGAGGAAAAAAAAGGTTGTGTGCCAAATATACCGCATGAATAAATAAACAGTGTATGAGCCAGGCATGGAGGAGAAGAAAAGCAGAACTTATGTAAGAGGGAGGTGAAAGTACTCCATTGTCCTCCCCTCGAACGAGTGGAGTGTGAGAGCTGATAATTAGCTGGTAATTAATTTAGTCGTCTCTTTATCTCAAAGCAACGAGCACTGCTGGGAACAGATGTTTAATAAACAGGATGGAGGAGAGAAGAGGAGACATATCAGCTACAATACACAGTGTAAAATAACATCTCAGCTACCAGACACAGTGTAAAGTAACATCTCAGCTACCAGCACAGTGTTAAAGTAACATCTCAGCTACCAGGCAACAGTGTAAAGTAACATCTCAGCTACCAGGCAAAGTGTAAAGTAACATCTCAGATACCAGGCACAGTGTAAGTAACATCTCAGTTACCAGACACAGTGTAAAGTTACCACATATCAGCTACCAGGCACAGTGTAAAGTAACATCTCAGCTATTAGGCACAGTGTAAAGTAACATCTCAGCTACCAGGCAAAGTGTAAAGTAACATCTTAGCTATCAGGCACAGTGTAAGTAACCACATCTCAGCTACCAGACACAGTGTAAAGTAACATCTCAGCTACCAGACACAGTGTAAAGTAACATCTCAGCTACCAGACACAGTGTAAAGTAACATCTCAGCTACCAGACACAGTGTAAAGTAACATCTCAGCTACCAGACACAGTGTAAAGTAACATCTCAGCTACCAGGCAAAGTGTAAAGTAACATCTCAGCTACCAGACACAGTGTAAAGTAACATCTCAGCTACCAGGCAAAGTGTAAGTAAATCTCAGCTACCAGACACAGTGTAAAGTACATCTCAGCTACCAGACCAGTGTAAAGTAACATCTCAGCTACACAGTGTAAAAACTCCAGCTACCAACCAGTTAACATCTCAGCTACCAGGCACAGTAAAGTACATCTCGCACCAGACAGTGTAAAGTAACATCTCAGCTCCAGCAAAGTGTAAAGTAACATCTCAGCTACCAGACACAGTGTAAAGTACATCTCATCCAACACAGTAAACTCAGCTACCAGCACAGTGTAAATCTCAGCTACCAACACAGTGTAAAGTAACATCTCATCTACCAGGCACGTAAGTACATCTCAGCTACCAGACACAGTGTAAAGTAACATCTCAGCTACCAGACACAGTGTAAAGTAACATCTCAGCTACCAGGCACAGTGTAAAGTAACATCTCAGCTACCAGACACAGTGTAAAGTAACATCTCAGCTACCAGGCACAGTTAAAGTAACATCTCAGCTACCAGACACAGTGTAAAGTAACATCTCAGCTACCAGACACAGTTAAGTAACATCTCAGCTACCAGACACAGTGTAAAGTAACATCTCAGCTACCAGACACAGTGTAAAGTAACATCTCAGCTACCAGGCACAGTGTAAAGTAACATCTCAGCTACCAGACACAGTGTAAAGTACACATCTCAGCTACCAGACACAGTGTAAAGTAACATCTCAGCCACCAGACACAGTGTAAAGTAACATCTCAGCTACCAGGCACGATGAATAACACCTCATGTCAAACATCAGCCGAACTGTAGGAGACACACATTGGGCCTTACTGCTCTTTCAGAACACAACAGATCAGCCATTCCCCGCCGTGTCCACTTTGCGGCTCACTTTCATAGCTCAAATATTTTTGCGGCCGCTTATTCACGCTTATCACACATGTTGAACAACACCACGAGAGCCAAACAGTTCGCTTTCAGAGCTAAATGTATTTGAGCGGTCAAAGAAGACAGCGTCCATCAGCTTCACAGTAAGCACACATTGCAGAGAGAGGTAACCTGCGTACTACTACTACGGCCAGCTCAGGTCTAGAACTCCCAGTGGAGTTAGAAACGTGACTTGGGCAAGGCACTACACCCTACTTGCCTCGGGGGAATGTCCCTGTAGTTACTGTAAATCGCTTTAGATAAGAGCGTCTGCTAAATGACTAAATGTAGCCTACATTACATATCTTACTTTTACTGTGTGTTTAGATACACCTTACCTTTTAAATTGTCGAAGTAGCTCGAAATGTACAATTTGAACGATGTAGGCAACATCACTGATGTCATTTTGGGAAGGCAATTTACTCCCCGTACAAAACGGCATTTTGTGTTTGAAAACTAACGTGACTGCTACCTATCAGAAGTTGTTGACCTAGCTTGTGCAATATGTAGAAGTGATGCGTGCATAGTAATTGAAGTGGGTTTATGCAATGTCCGTTGGTCTTTCGTCAACTTGCGAAGCGTAACTATTGGCGTTTCGGTCATGAATTAGGAATGAAGAAGGCAAAATGTCATTAAAAAAATGTGTACGAAGTTTTATAATCATTTACCAACAGTATATATAAATAGTGGTTTTTTACATTTTAGTTTTCATTGGTTTAGCGGCCCACCTGTATTACCCAAGCGGACCACTAGTGGGCCAGAGCAGGAGTGTGGAGAGAGAAGGGTTGGGTTGTTGTGAACACTCATGTAGGGTTAGACTGATGATACACCACAGTGGTGTAGTAAATGTAGTATGCTGTCACGTGCCCTGTGTCCAGGAGGAGTTCCTGTATGGCCACTGTCAAGGATCTGGGATCTATAGGAGGTAGACAGCACAGGGAGGGCTTGGAGCACCTTTAGTGTGTCTGCTAGTGTGTGTGTGTGTGTGTGTGTGTGTGTGTGTGTGGTGTGTGTCTGTTAGTGTGTGTGTGAGTGTGTGTGTGTGTGTGTTCATAGACTGCACCACCAGTGTGCTTCTGTGGGTCGGCAGGGCGCTACACTCCACTGCAAACCACTGCTGCCATCTACTGGACACAACAGGTAACACCGCACACTCTACTACCCAGAACTGAGACACTACAAAGGCATGAGACCATATCATTCTTATAGTGTGTGTGTATGTTTGTGAGGAAGAGAGAGAAAGGGTGTGTGTGTGTGTGTGTGTTGTTAATGGGTGTGTAGAGTGAAGCCCACAGACACAGCTGTGTTCCTGAGTGACTGTGTTGCAGGACAGTGGAACTAGGCTGCAGTTCCAGAGCTGACCAGCAGGTGACTCTGCTCTGACAGGAATGTGGAGGTTCCCCATGGCTCCCTGTCCTCGCCCGACCCCAGACGGGCTCACACTCACACACACACACACACACACTCCCACACACACTCTAACTCACTCTCACACACACACACACACACACACACACACACACACACACAGACACACACTCTACACTCACTCACACACACACACACACACTCTAACTCACACACACACACACACACTCCCACACACACTCTCACTCACTCACACACACACACACACACACTCTAACTCACACACACACACACACCCACCCCACCACACTCTAACTCACTCACCACACACACACACACACCTCTAACTCACACACACACCACACACCACACACCTCCTCACACGCACTCTAACTCACACGCACGCACACTATCCAAAAAAGCACGCATACACACACACACAAACAAACAGAGTGACTGATTGCATGTACAGAGTTTGACTAAAGGTTGTGTGTGTGCATGTGTGTGCATATACATGTGCGTGTGCATTACACTGTGTGCCACAGTCCACAGGCGGCTCTGCCAACACCAGCCCTGCTTGAGAGAGGGCCTCTCAAAATAGCAGTGCAGCCTGACAGGAAATTAAGTCAGCCACTTCCTGTTTTGGGTCAACATTCCACAGGAGCTTCTCAGAGAGGAGCAGGTTCTTACACAACACTGACAGCAGAGGGGGAGAGCAGGGAGTCCATGCTGTGTAAGGAACGATAATCATAATTTCTCCTTTTTATAGACTAGATCCATTTGAGGAGTGCTTCAACTGTATCTTATAGAAAGACTGACTCTATCGTAAAAGGAACGTTGACTCTGCCGAAGCACTAATTCTCCTGCAATGAAGTTCTGAACTGGTGAACCATTTCTCCAGTTTTGCTAGATGTTCTCCAGTTTTGCTAGATGTTCTCCAGTGTTGCTAGATGTTCTCCAGTGTTGCTACATGTTCTCCAGTGTTGCTAGATGTTCTCCAGTTTTGCTAGATGTTCTCCAGTGTTGCTAGATGTTCTCCAGTGTTGCTAGATGTTCTCTAGTGTTGCTAGATGTTCTACAGTCTTGCTAGATGTTCTCCAGAGTACGTAGAGATGATGGGTCCATATGGGGGGGCCAGAGTGTGACTCTGGAGTCAGGAGGTGGACACACACCACACACACACCACACACACACACACAACACACACACTCTCTTCAGCCTCCTGCACCCTTCATCGGATGACCTACATCAATTGTCAACCAACACGACGGGAGAAATGCCCCCTATTGGTGGATGACCTTAAAAGTCCCGCCTTCCTGACGAGGTCGGTCAGAGAGGGGGAGGAGGGGGGAGAGGGGATAGGGGGGAGAGGAGAGGGGGATAGGGGGATAGAGAGGAGAGGAGAGGGGGATAGGGGAACACGGGAGGGGTGGAGGGGTGGAGAGATTAAATTAGAATTCTCTCTAAAACAGGTGGAACTAGCCAATCAGGTGCGGACAAGGGACAGCTGGTCACATGACTCTCAGTGTGGCGCACCCTCCAGGGCTGACCAAGCTTTTATTACACACACCCATACACACACACACACACACACACATACATACACCCATACACACACCATACACCCATACACACACACACACACACACACACACACACACACACACATACGCCCATACACACACATTCACACACCCATACACACACACATATATACACACATTCACACACCCGTACACATACACACACACAGACACAGAAAATACTATGCACCTGCACACATTTACAGACACACACACACAAAAGACTATGCGCACACACACACACACACACACACACGGAGGCTCACACACCCGTTGGCATAAGGTGCACCTGCTGTCCATCCACTCCTGGGCCAACAGTGAGAGCAACCGCAAGCCCAGTGCAAACAAATATGAGCTGAGAACACACACACACACACGCTCCCCTCGCTCTACACACCGAGAGGGGGTGATGACGGGAGAGAGAGAGGGGGGAGGGGGGGGGAGGGAAGGGGGAAGAGACAGCACAGAACAGAGAATGAAATCCAGGCCTTCCGTCCTCCTGGGGAACAGCAGAGAATGTAAGTAGTTCAAGCTTGTCTGTGATATCAGTGGGGAGCTGACTCTGTAAGCATTACACTATCTGTTTGGACACACTAACACACACACACACACACACACACACATTGATACACACACACACTGATACACACACACACACAGCAGGCCTGACACTTATCCCATGGATAGGCTGAGGAGAGATGTGCTTCACATGGCACTGAGACGATAACTCCAGGCAGGAGAGGGGGGAGAGGAGGGAGGCGGGGCGGGGGGGCAGGGAGGGAGGAGAGGAGGGGGTGGGGGGCAGGGAGGGAGGAGAGGAGAAGAGAGGGAGAGAGTGACAGCCTGATCCCAGCTCTGATCTGACTGATCTGGGTGCAGGGGGCATAAAGACCTGCCAACAACAGAAACATGATGGATGAGGGCTGGGTTCTACAGGGATGAGGGCTGGGTTCTACAGGAAGACAGACTGATGTATGGAGGATGAGGACGGGGTTCTACAGGGATGAGGACGGGGGTTTACAGGGATGAGGGCTGGGTTCTACAGGGATGAGGGCTGGGTTCTACAGGGATGAGGGCTGGGTTCTACGGGGATGAGGGCTGGGTTCTACAGGGATGAGGGCTGGGTTCTACAGGAAGACAGACTGATGTATGGAGGATGAGGACGGGGTTCTACAGGGATGAGGACGGGGGTTTACAGGGATGAGGGCTGGGTTCTACAGGGATGAGGGCTGGGTTCTACAGGAAGACAGACTGATGTATGGAGGATCAGGACTGGGTTCTACAGGGATGAGGGCTGGGTTCTACAGGAAGACAGAATGATGTATGAACCTCAGCCTCTAATGCAGCCCCAGCCTCTAACCACAACCTCACCCTCTAATGCAGCCCCAGCCTCTAACCACAACCTCAGCCTCTAATGCAGCCCCAGCCTCTAACCACAACCTCAGCCTCTAATGCAGCCCCAGATTCTGCCTTTCAACCAAACAAGATCCACACACACACACCTCCTGTCCCTGTGGTGTATGGTGTGCACGGCAACATGACTTCCTCTCCAGAACCATGCTGGCTTGGCTCTGCCCTGACCCTGGTCTGGCCCAGGTCTGGCCCAGGTCTGGGCCCTGGTTGGCCTGGTTGCCTCTGTGGTCCTGGCTGTGTTTAGAGCTGGTTCCCCTCCATCTAGCCCAGTAAGACCACTGGGACACAACGATGATGTGTTACATTTCCATAAACTGAAATTATTCTGCACCTGCAATCAGGTCGTAGAAATAGAGCACATAGAGAGTACAGCAGAAGATGGAGGATACGGAGGACCCCAGAGCCAGAGACGAGGAACACTCTGTAATTACCAGGCACAATGCACACACACACACACACACACACACACATACACACACACACACACACCACACACACACACACACACACACATACATACATACACACACATACATACACACACACACACAGAAGCTGTCTGGTCTCATTAGAACTGACTCAGACTAATGTAATTAGATCTGTGGTCGATTCCTATTGACCCATTCCATTAATCTTATATTGTATTAATATTATATGTGTGTGTGTGTGTGTGTGTGGTGGCAGATTTCTCCACATTCCACAGACCGTGTGGGTATGAGTGCTGATGTTTAGATGAGCATCACTACAACTGCTAGTTGCATACTTAACCTTCACTATACACACACACACACACATGCACACACACACACGCCAGGGACATTTCTCCCTTGGTTTGCTCCCAGGCGGTTTGCTGTAAATACCCAGCCAGCCAATCAGAGGAGACCGAGCGGGCACATCACGTTTAAAACATCCTCTCGCTGTATCGAGATGTGCTGACACGGCGGCATGGCGGCCCACGGTCTGTCTGGGTGTTCAGGGCTGCGCTGCGGCCGCAACACACGCCACTTTAAGCCACTCTGGTTAGCGTGGAGACGGCAAATGAAAAGCAGACAGCGAGCGGTAATCCTCTCACACACAGGGCACCACGACAGGGGCGAGGGAGGGAGGACAGAGAGGGGAAAACCTAGAGAGAGAGGGAGATAACTGCAGGGAGAGATACCGGCAGAAAGAGAGAGAGAGAGTCAGAAAAAAGAGAGATACAGGTAGACAGAGAGAAGGAGAGAGAGACAGGAGAGCGACAGAGAGCTACAGGAGAGAGCTACAGAGAGAGCTACAGGAGAGAGTGACAGGAGAGAGCTACAGGAGAGAGCTACAGGAGAGAGCTACAGGAGAGAGTGACAGGAGAGAGCTACAGGAGAGAGCTACAGGAGAGAGCTACAGGAGAGAGCTACAGGAGAGAGCTACAGGAGAGAGCTACAGGGGAGAGCTACAGGAGAGAGCTACAGGAGAGAGTGACAGGAGAGAGCGACGGGAGAGAGCGACAGGAGAGAGCTACAGGAGAGAGCTACAGGAGAGAGCTACAGGAGCTACAGGAGAGAGCTACAGGAGAGAGCTACAGGGGAGAGTGACAGAGTGAGCGACAGGAGAGAGCTACAGGAGAGAGCTACAGGAGAGAGCTACAGGAGAGAGCTACAGGAGAGAGCTACAGGAGAGAGCTACAGGGAGAGCTACAGGAGAGAGCTACAGGAGAGAGCTACAGGAGAGAGCTACAGGAGAGAGCTACAGGAGAGAGCTACAGGAGAGAGCTACAGGAGAGAGCTACAGGAGAGAGTGACAGGAGAGAGCTACAGGAGAGAGCTACAGGAGAGAGCTACAGGAGAGAGTGACAGGAGAGAGCTACAGGAGAGAGCTACAGGAGAGAGCTACAGGAGAGAGCTACAGAGAGAGCGACAGGAGAGAGCTACAGGAGAGAGCTACAGGAGAGAGCTACAGGAGAGAGCTACAGGAGAGAGCTACAGGAGAGAGCTACAGGAGAGAGCTACAGGAGAGAGCTACAGGAGAGAGCGACAGGAGAGAGCTACAGGAGAGAGCTACAGGAGAGAGCTACAGGAGAGAGCTACAGAGAGAGTTACCAGAGAGAGCTACAGGAGAGAGCTACAGGAGAGAGCTACAGGAGAGAGCTACAGGAGAGAGCGACAGGAAGAGCTACAGGAGAGAGTGACAGGAGAGAGTTACAGGAGAGAGCTACAGGAGAGAGCTACAGAGAGAGCTACAGAGAGAGTTACAGGAGAGAGCTACGGAAAGCTACAGGAGAGAGCTACAGAAGAGCTAGAGGAGAGACTGACAGGGATAACGGATGTACAGATGATATAAAGTAT
>CAEFZP010001010.1:0-32900 GCA_903064625.1 Mallotus villosus
AAGCAGAAAGCGAACGAGACAAAGAGAGCAAGAGAACAGCAGAAAGGAGAAAGAGAAAGAGAAAGAGAGCAGAGAGAGATAGATAGAGCGATACAGATAGAGAACGAGAGAGAGCGAGCGAGAGAGTAGAGCGAGAGAGAGAGAGCAGAGAGAGAGAGATCGAGAGAGCGAGAGAGAGAGAGCTGAGAGAGAGCGATAGAGATGAGAGAGAGCGATCGATAGAGTAGAGCTCGAGAGTCGCAGCGCTATCTAGAGAGAGTCTAGCGCTTGAGAGAGCTAGAGAGATCTTCTCTCTCGCTATATCTAAACTCTACGCTCCAACTCGACTTCTCTATCACTCTCTCGTCTAAACTCTCTCTCTCTCTGATCTCTCTCTCTCGCTCTCTCTCTCTATCTATTCATCTCTATACATAATCTCTCTCCAGACAGCACTGAGAAGTTTACCCCTATGCCCAAGAGACCAACAGCTGTACTGTACACTGACCCCGACCCCACATCGCACCTACTGCCAGCACCAGCCCAAAACATGGTAAACATCCTGTCTCTCTCAGCTTCCTCCTACTCTCGGATTTTCTGTGCCTCTCATCTCTCTCTCCTCTCTCTGTCTCTCGTGCTCCTCTCTCTCTGTCTCCTCTCTCTCTCTCTCCTCTCTGTCTCTCTCTCTCTCTCTGTATCTCTGTCTCGTGCTGTCTACTCTCTCTCTCTCTCTCTCTTCTCTCTCTCTCTCTCTCTCTGCCTCTCTCTCTCTCTGCCTCTTCTCTCTCTGCCTCTCTCTCTCTCTCTGCCTCTCTCTCTCTGCCTCTCTCTCTCTGCCTCTCTCTCTCTGCCTCTCTCTTCTGCCTCTCTCTCTCTCTGCCTCTGCCTCTCTCGTACTGGTCCTTCTTCCGTCTCTCCTCCTGCGCTGCCTTTGTTCATCGCAGTGACCAGCCACGGCCACCAGGTGGTGCTCTACATCCACGCATGACTCTGTCCCTCCTCCCCCAGAACTGACTATAACAACCAACTGTAATTTAGATTTGAATATTTACAGAGGTACTTGATCTCCCAATGCATAGACAATTCCTGTCATTTATTTTGACATTTTCAAAGGAAAATGCTACTGAAAAGCATGGCGTGTTGTTGTCAACAGTCATTCGTGTCTGGTATTGTTGCTGAAGATTATTTGCACCGTAGCATTCAGAGGTTGCGTGTATGAGATCACTTTTCATTTGTTTCGGCGCTACAATATGCCGCAGTCTTTAAGAGACGAAGGCATGCTGTCGAGGGATGATTGAGAGCGGACGGAGGAGAGAGGAGAGAGCGGACGGAGGAGAGAGATCCGTTAAGCCTCGTCTCAGCTTCCCCGGGTCACGCTGCCCGTGTCTGAGGCGACAAGCAGACCATCTCAAGCTAGCGGTCCATCTGTGAAATGGAGCTAAAGCCTTAATCTGTGTGTGTGTCCGTTGTGTCGTGTGGCTGTGTGTGTGGCTGTGTGTGTTGGGTGTGTGTGTGTGTGTGTGTGTTGGGGCTGTGTGCGTGTGTGTGTCTATTTTGTTATGTTGTGTATGTGATTGAGGAGGTGTGTGTGCATCAATTATCTGTGTTGATTGGCGAAGCTGTCTGGCCCAGGGGGCCTCTAGTCATCTCATCAGAACAGGACCCCCTCCACTAGCAGACACAGATTCATCAAGACTAGTATTCCACCTCCCAGTCCTACGCTAGGTGTTCCTAGCAGGAGAAGAAGAGAGCGTTGCTACCCAGACAGCACTCAGTGAGGGATCTTTAACTGTGTTGGCAGCGAATGGCCTCTTTCTCTCCTTTCTCCTCTCCCTCCCCCCCCTCTCACACCCTCACCCTCCCTCACGACATCTCCTGTGTTTCTTAGCAGCACTTTGCCACATCTCCAGATGTCATAGCTAGATATCATCTAGGTGTCAGAAACTCATTATTCTGTGTAAACTATTTTGGTGGGTTAGCGGTTAGGGGGGCTACAGTGTGTGTGTGTGTGTGTTAAAGGAGTGTTTTTGTATATTGTGAGGAAAAAACTGTGTGTCTGTGACCCTGTTGTCATCACGATGGCTGTGAGACGGGGGGGAGGGGAAGGGGAGGAGGGGGGGCAGATCACGTTGCCGTGGGGGAGCGACTCCATCCCCTCTCTCTGCAAAAGGAGCAGACAAGCTGTAGCCTGCGATGACATAACACACCCTGAAAACACAGACCCCAACCTCATGGACTCCTTCAAACATGAACCCTAGCTATCCCAGAGTTAACGTCCTCACGGTGGCCCTCTATCCCCAGAGCTAACGTCCTCACGGTGGCCCCTCTATCCCCAGAGTTAACGTCCTCACGCTGGCCCCTCTATCCCCAGAGCTAACGTCCTACAGTGGCCCCTCTATCCCCAGAGCTAACGACCTCACAGTGGCTCCCTATCCCCAGAGCTAACGTCCTCACGTGGGCCCCTCTATCCCCAGAGCTAACGTCCTCACGGTGGCCCCTCTATCCCCAGAGAGCTAACGTCCTCACGGTGGCCCCTCTATCCCCAGAGCTAACGTCCTCACGATGGCCCCTCTATCCCCAGAACTAACGTCCTCACGCTGGCCCTCTATCCCCAGAGGCTAAACGTCCTCACGGTGGCCCCTCTATCCCCAGAGATAACGTCCTCACAGTGGCCCACTCTATCCCCAGAGCTAACGTCCTCACGGTGGCCCCTCTATCCCAGAGCTAACGCCCTCACGCTGGCCCCTCTATCCCCAGAGCTAACGTCCTCACGATGGCCCCTCTATCCCCAGAGCTACGTCCTCACAGTGGCCCCTCTATCCCCAGAGCTAACGTCCTCACGATGGCCCCTCTATCCCCAGAGCTAACGTCCTCACAGTGGCCCCTCTATCCCCCAGAGCTAACGTCCTCACGGTGGCCCCTCTATCCCCAGAGCTAACGCCCTCACGCTGGCCCTCTATCCCCAGAGCTAACGTCCTCACGGTGGCCCCTCTATCCCTAGAGCTAACGTCCTCACGGTGGCCCCTCTCATCCCAGAGCTAACGTCCTCACAGTGGCCCTCTATCCCATAGAGCTAACGTCCTCACAGTGGCCCCTCTATCCCCAGAGCTAACGTCCTCACAGTGGCCCCTCTATCCCCAGAGCTAACGCCCTCACGCTGGCCCCTCTATCCCCAGAGCTAACGTCCTCACGGTGGCTAACGTCCCCAGAGCTAACGTCCTCACGGTGGCCCCTATCCCCAGAGCTAAGTCCTCACGGTGGCCCCTCTATCCCCAGAGCTAACGTCCTCACGGTGGCCCCTACGGTGAGACCACTTGGGGGGAGGAGTCAGGAATGCCTGTCGACTCCCACACCACTCTGTAGCTTTCAACTTTTTCCGACCAAAAAATCTTACAAATAAACGCCACTGTAGGCAATTATTTAAAATCGGATCTCAGGTGGCCCACCTAAGCCAGACAGATTAATTAAATAGCCAATCCATCTTCCGGTCGCTTCCACTGTTTGATTTATAAATAAATCTGGAAGGGCTTTGGAGATTGATGCACAAGCTCTCGTTGTCCTCTCTCTCTCTTCCTCTCCCAGGTTAGTTAGAGGTAGATCCAGTCATGGTTTGCTGTAGAACTGTCGCTGTGTTGACTGTGTTCCTGCAGTAGTGTCGAGGACGACCTAATCTCTTGCATAAATAATGAAGGCTGATGAATATTTTAATGGCACTCGTTCGTTCTCTCCGTTTTTTTCTCCCGTCCTTCTCTGGCGGCTCTTTCTCTTCTTCTGGTCCCGCTCCAGGAAGTGTGTTTATCCAAGGTTATTTTATTTGAACTCCCCCAATTTTTTAGGGGAAATACAAAGAAGTCATTAGACGTTTGCTCCTTTTTGCTTAGTTTTTGGAATCTCCAAAGCATGGCTCGTTTATCAACCCCAATCACCCCTCACCATCCCCTCTGCCTCCCCTAGTAGTAGCACCCTGCGACTCACCCTCACAGACTGCCCCGCGCTCCCCCCCTCTCATCCGACGTCTCCACCCTCCCTACCTGTTAACCCCGTTGGGACGCTGCAGCCGTTAGAAGCAGGAATAGTAACTACAGTTATGATGCCGATTAAGGCTCTCTCTGACAAAATGGCCGACCATAACAAGACTGAACCTGGGGGAGAGTGAGAATGCACCTGTCTGTGCTGGTGTAAACTAAGGAGGTAAGACAAGCTGCAGGTCAGGACGGAGGGATGGGGCGCTTAAGAGAAAGACAGTCAGCCTACCTGGGTTCTTTCACAGGCGTAGGGAAGTGTGTGTACCTGTGTGCTGTTTACCTGTTGTGGTTTTATAGGCCTGTGTGTGTGTGTGTGATTCTGTGTGTTCCTTACATGGGTTGGTATGCAGTGTGCATAGGGTAGTCTCTGTGTGCGTGTTTGATCTGTGTGTGTGTGTGTGTGTGTGTGATCTGTGTGTGTGTGTGTGTGTGGCTGTTTAATAAGATCTGAGTCTGTTCTGTGTCTGGGGACTTTCAGCGAGGCAGTGGGCTTACCTCAGAATGAAACCAATCTGTCAAGACACACACACACACACACACAGAGCCCACACACACTCTCGTCTCCTGCAAAACGCTCCATTTTCCCTGTCTGAAAAGTTAAGTGACATTTTACCCGGAGCCCCTCTGGCTGTGGCCTGGCTCCTGAGGGGCCAAGCCTGACCTGGTGTCCCTGACGAGGGGCAAACTCTCTCTCACCCTCACCTCATCCTGGAGCCCTTCCTGCTGGCTGGCTGGCTGTATTGCTGACTGGTTGGCTGGGCTGGCTGTATGCTGACTGACTGCCTGGCGTGGCTGGCTTGTTGCTGACTGACTGACTGGCTGCGTGGCTGTATTGCTGACTGACTGACTGGCTGGCTGTATTGCTGATTGACTGGCTGGCTGGCTGATTGATTGTTGGCTGGCTGGCTGGTATTGCTGACTGACTGACTGGCTGGCTGTATTGCTGACTGACTGACTGACTGACTGACTGGCTGTATGCTGATTGACTGACTGACTGACTGGCGTATTGCTGACTGACTGACTGACTGGCTGTATTGCTGATTGACTGGCTGGCTGTATTGCTGATTGACTGACTGGCTGTATTGCTGACTGACTGACGGACTGACTGTATTGCTGATTGACTGGCTGGCTGTATTGCTGATTGACTGACTGGCTGTATTGCTGATTGACTGACTGGCTGTATTGCTGATTGACTGACTGACTGACTGGCGTATTGCTGATGACTGGCTGGCTGTATTGCTGATTGATGACTGGCTGTATTGCTGACTGACTGACTGGCTGTATTGCTGATTGACTGACTGGCTGTATTGCTGACTGACGACTGACTGATGGCTGTATTGCTGATTGACTGACTGGCTGTATTGCTGATTGACTGACTGGCTGTAGTGCGACTGACTGACTGGCTGTATTGCTGATTGACTGACTGGCTGTATTGCTGATTGACTGACTGGCTGTATTGCTGATTGACTGGCTGGCTGTATTGCTGACTGACTGACTGACTGTATTGCTGATTGACTGACTGGCTGTATTGCTGATGACTGACTGGCTGTATAGCTGATGACTGACTGGCTGTATTGCTGATTGACTGGCTGGCTGTATTGCTGATTGACTGGCTGGCTGTATTGCTGATTGACTGGCTGGCTGGTGGCTGTTTGGCTGGCTGGAAAGACCCGAGTAGAGTAAGTGTGTTGTGTGTTGGCAGTTAGTTCATTTATAAGCCATGTATAGTCATCCATTTAGGTGGTCATGTATAGCAATGTATTGTTTTAGAGGGGGGACTTAAGAGTACCGTTTGAATGAAGCCAGTTATAACTTCAGACAGGTGTATTGTGGGAGTGTTAACTGTTAAAAACACCAGTTACCCTAGTAACAGCACTAGTTACCCTAGTAACATCCCTAGTTACCCTAGTAACAGCCCTAGATAGAAACCTCTCAGATACTCTTTTCTTCCTTAATGTCTTGGTGTGCCAGCCCAGCCACAGTGGAGAGAGAAACAAAGTTTCCAAACACAGCATATAGATGCTGTATATGGAAACAAGTGATCGATAGAGATGAGAGTAGAGAGAGAGAGAGAGTGATGATACATCTGATATAGATATAGATATTCCTTATATATATTATATTCTATATTATATAGAAAAAAAGATAAATCTATATAGTCTAGAGTATATATATAGAGATATAAATAAAAGAATATATAATTATAGTATATATATCCATATATATCAAACACGATTAGTGTTATATAGATATATAATATCATAGTATTGGATGATGCTAGAGAGAGATAGAGAGAGAGTATGAGGATCTCTCTCTATCTATCCTCTCTCACACACGAGCTCTACTATCTCTACTTCTGATCTCTCTCCCTCTCTCTCTCTCTCCCTCACTCCCTCTCTCTCTCACACACGCTCTATCTCTCTCTCTCCTTCTGCTCTCTCAGATTACATATGCATCCGTCTTCTCACCCTGCACATTTCCAATCTTCCTCGGTAGCTACAACAAACATTACATTTACATATTGATTTCGTAGTTTTAGTCAATGTAAATATGCTGTCATTACTGTAAATTTGAGCTTCTGTTAACATAAGCTGGTCCAGATCTGGGACAGATTAGTGCGAGCGATTGCATAATTAATGTGTGCGCTAGCTACATATTAATTCGTGTTCCCCTCCTGTCTGCTGTGAGCTCCGGCTGATTAGAGGCAGCTTCAGTCGTAAGCTTCCATTCATATTCAGACTCACAGACGCGGCGTTTGCTCAAAACGCTACTTAACCTCCACGCTCACCGTAAGTGAAGCTTCCAGACACACAGGGCTGTACGTGAAGCACACACACACACACACACACACACACACACACACATTGTCTCAGTCTGTCCTGCTCCTCGTTCGTTACTTGACTTTCTCTCTGTGTGTCTGTGTTCTGTGTGTGTGTGTGTGTGTGAGGGTGTACTTGTGTGTTCATAAAGTTAACTTCATGCCTACTGATGATAACTAAATGACTACATGCTCCAGTACGCTAGCCCAGTAGCCTAGCCCAACCCCAGCACGCTAGCCCAACCCCAGCATTGTAGCCCAACCCCAGCACGCTAGCCCAACCCCAGCATTGTAGCCCAACCCCAGCACGCTAGCCCAACCCCAGCATTGTAGCCCAACCCCAGTACGCTAGCCCAGCTCCAGCCCGCTAGCCCAGCCCCAGCCTGCTAGCCCAGCACCAGCCCGCTAGCCCAGCCCCAGCCCGCTAGCCCAACCCCGCATTGTAGCCCAACCCCAGCATTGTAGCCCAACCCCAGCATTGTAGCCCAACCCCAGCATTGTAGCCCAACCCCAGCATTGTAGCCCAACCCCAGCATTGTAGCCCAACCCCAGCATTGTAGCCCAACCCCAGCATTGTAGCCCAACCCAGCATTGTAGCCCAACCCCAGTATGCTAGCCCAACCCCAGCATTGTAGCCCAACCCCCAGTATGCTAGCCCAGCCCCAGTTCGCTACCCACCCCAGCATCGTAGCCCCAGTGAAGCCGTGCCCCTGTGTGTCATGCATGCTGTGCAGAGTAACGGGTGGTGTGCTGGGCATCCTGTGGTGCCCGGCTTGTCAGGACAGAGCTGGAGGAGGGGGAGAGGGAGGAGGGGAGGAGGGGGAGAGGGGCGTGGGGTCCCGAGGGGGAGAGGGAGGAGGGGAGGAGGGGGGAGAAGGGCGTGGGGGTCCCGAGGGGGCTCAGCCAATCACCTCGCAGCACGGATAACCGTCTGACGCGTCCCAGCTGCTCTTCGCTGACTCCGAAGCCCAATGAGTTCATACTGGTTTTTTTCATGAAAATAACACTTTCCTCCCTCTCTCTCTCTCAATCCTCTCTCTTCCCCCCTCCCCTCTTCCTTCACTTCCTCTTCCTTCACTTCCTCTCTCAGTGCTCTCCAAGAGTCATTAAACCAGAACTTCCTGTTGGTCATCAGTCACAGTGAGGCCCAGAGAGAATACAACCTGAACTTCCCCGGGAGCAGAACCATACAGGAGGTATGTACTGTCATCACTGTGTGACATCACTGTCACCCCTAAACCCTGTCACTGTTCATCACCCGTCATCATCCTGATGTGTGCAGACGCGCAGGTTCTAGAACAGGGGTGTCAAACCCTGGTCCTCGAGGGCCGCTGTCCTGCATGTTTTAGATGTTTCCCTGATCCAGCTCACCTGATTCGAATGAAAGGTCAAAACAACCCATTTAATTGAATCAGGTGTGTTGGAGAAGGGAAACATCTAAAACATGCAGGACAGCGGCCCTCCAGGACCAGGATTCGACACCCCTGTTCTAGAGGATGAACTCAGCTCCTCCCCTCTCCTCTAATCACCTGTGCACACCTGAGAGGCCGTAGTGATCCCTGACCCACAGCAGGACGCAGTGCTGCATGAGGGGGGAACTCGCTGGTCATGCAGCGCTGCATGAGGGGGGAACTCACTGGTCATGCAGCGCTGCATGAGGGGGGAACTAGCTGGTCATGCAGCGCTGCATGAGGGGAACTCGCTGGTCATGCAGCGCTGCATGAGGGGGAACTAGCTGGTCATGCAGCGCTGCATGAGGGGAACTCGCTGGTCATGCAGCGCTGCATGAGGGGGAACTCACTGGTCATGCAGCGCTGCATGAGGGGGGAACTAGCTGGTCATGCAGCGCTGCATGAGGGGGAACTCGCTGGTCATGCAGCGCTGCATGAGGGGGAACTCGCTGGTCATGCAGCGCTGCATGAGGGGGAACTCGCTGGTCATGCAGCGCTGCATGAGGGGGAACTCACTGGTCATGCAGCGCTGCATGAGGAGGGAACTCACTGGTCATGCAGCGCTGCATGGGGGGGGAACTCGCTGGTCATGCAGCGCTGCATGAGGGGGGAACTCGCTGGTCATGCAGCGCTGCATGAGGGGGGAACTCACTGGTCATGCAGCGCTGCATGAGGAGGGAACTCACTGGTCAGCAGCGCTTGTAGGGATCATGCTCTGTCCTAACGGAACTACAGCTCTCACACACACACACACACCCCACACACAACACAACACACACACACACACACAAACACACACACAGGAAAATGTAACCGTATTTGTCTCCACACTCTGGTCTTCTCCTCCCTCTCTCCTGCCAGACAGATGGTTTTGACGAGCACCCTACTGTGAACTTAAGTGTTTCTGTTGGGATTGCAAACATGAGGACATGGGGGGGCGCAGGGCAGCGCGTGGGGGGGGGCAGCAGAGGAGAGGGGACAAAGCAGATTCAAACAGGCCTCAGTGTTTCAACACATGCTGGTCTTTGGGCATCTTGTGCCCCCCAGAGAGAACACAGGGCCTTGCATCTTTAGCCCTCCTGACTCCTCCCCCCCTTCCTCAGCTCTGTCTGTTGGACTCAGTGCCTGTGCAGTGTCTGGGGCCCTGCCTGTGCAGTGTCTGGGCCCTGCCTGTGGCAGTGTCTGGGGCCTGCCTGTGCAGTGTCTGGGGCCTGCCTGTGCAGTGTCTGGGGCCTGCCTGTGCAGTGTTTGGGGCCTGCCTGTGCAGTGTCTGGGGCCCTGCCTGTGCAGTGTCTGGGGCCTGCCTGTGCAGTGTCTGGGGCCCTGCCTGTGCAGTGTCTGGGGCCCTGCCTGTGCAGTGTCTGGGGCCCTGCCTGTGCAGTTGTCTGGGGCCTTGCCTGTGCAGTGTTGGGGCCCTGCCTGTGCAGTGTCTGGGGCCTGCCTGTGCAGTGTCTGGGGGCCCTGCCTGTGCAGTGTCTGGGGCCTGCCTGTGCAGTGTTTGGGGCCTGCCTGTGCAGTGTCTGGGGCCCTGCCTGTGCAGTGTCTGGGGCCTGCCTGTGCAGTGTCTGGGGCCCTGCCTGTGCAGTGTCTGGGCCTGCCTGTGCAGTGTCTGGGGCCTGCCTGTGCAGTGTCTGGGGCCTGCCTGTGCAGTGTCTGGGGCCCTGCCTGTGCAGTGTCTGGGGCCTGCCTGTGCAGTGTCTGGGGCCTGCCTGTGCAGTGTCTGGGGCCCTGTCTCTGCATATCAATGCAAGTGAAGCCCGGTCCTGTTCTTGCCTTTGCCAAAGTTCTGGCTTTGCCTTGTGGCTCCCAGGGAACAGCTCATCCACCACTCTCTCTCTCTCTCTCTCTCATCTCGCTCTCTGTCCTCTCTACTCTCTACTCTCTCGTCTATCTCTCTCTCTCTACTCTCTCTCTCTCGCTCTCATCGCTCTCTCTCTCTCTCTCTTGCTCTCTGTCTCTCTCGCTCTCTGTCTCTCTCTCTCTCTCGCTCTCTCTCTCTCTCTCTCTCTGTACCCTCTTTGCTTCCCCTGGGGCTTAGGGCCCTGGTCTCTGATGGCTGATTGGCATTCCCACCCTGGGACTGGATGGTGGGGTGGGGGTGCGGGGTGGGGGGGGATACGAGGCCCATAGCTGGCTAAGCTGCAGAGTAAATGTTTGCCAGGAAAGTGGTATGTAGAAAGAGTCCTGGGTCCTGGGGTGCTGGGCGCTCCGTGACCAGACCAAACCGTCCTGGGGATTTCTCCCAGTGCCCCCTGAAAACCCCCTTTTCTCTGCAGCCTGCAGCTGGGGAGCCCCTCCAACGCAACACAAGAGAGAAGAAAGAGGGGGGCGGCGGAGGGAAGGAAACACAGGAGGAGAGAGAGAGAGAGAGAGAGAGAGAGAGAGGGAGAGAGGGAGAGAGGGGAGAGGGAGAGAGGGAGAGATGGAGAGAGGGAGAGAGGGAGAGAGGGAGAGGGGAGAGAGGGAGAGAGGGAGAGAGGGAGAGAGGGAAGTTGTGGATGAAAGACATCTGGTCCCTAGTGGAGAGCTTGTGACTGTTTTAACAGCAACCTTTTCTTCTGTTTGATTGCCTCCAGACAGGGATTACTAGCACTTGGCATTTGAAGTGATTGGATCATTAATGTTGCTGTGAGAGTGTAGCTGTGTAGGCAGCTTGTGTAGGCAGCTTGTGTTGAGCTGGGGCAGTGTAGCTGGACAGCGCAGGCTACACTGGGCTAGCAGCGTTCTGATGGGAGACCTCAGCCACACACATCGTCCAGCTTGAGCCTTTGTTACGTAGGTTGATATGTAAGTCGGATAACCAAGGCCCTAACGAGGCTGCCAGATTGTTCCGTAGTCTGTGAGTGAAGGTGCAGTTGTCTGCCAGACAGACAGGGGGCAGCATTAGACAGGTCTGCTATGTAAACACCTGTGCCAGCGTGCCCAGCAGCTCTTGTGTCGCTCCTTCCTGGTTGACCCTCCTAGCCTGTCTGTCTCTCCTAGAAGGGCTCTTTAGCCTGTCTGTCTCTCCTAGAAGGGCTCTTTAGCCTGTCTGTCTCTCCTAGAAGGGCTCCTTTAGCCTGTCTGTCTCTCCTAGAAGGGCTCTTAGCCTGTCTGTCTCTCCTAGAAGGGCTCTTTAGCCTGTCTGTCTCTCCTAGAAGGGCTCTTTTAGCCTGTCTGTCTCTCCTAGAAGGGCTCTTTAGCCTGTCTGTCTCCTGTCTGTCTCTCCTAGAAGGGCTCTTTAGCCTGTCTGTCTCTCCTAGAAGGGCTCTTTAGCCTGTCTGTCTCTCCTAGAAGGGCTCTTTTAGCCTGTCTGTCTCTCCTAGAAGGGCTCTTTAGCCTGTCTGTCTCTCCTAGAAGGGCCCTTTAGCCTGTCTGTCTCTTCTAGAAGGGCTCTTTAGCCTGTCTCTCTCTGGTGGAGAGGTTTATTGTTTCTCTGTAGTTGCTTTAACCTACCTCAGCTGGCCTTCCTGTCTGTCTCCCTGCCCCCCTCCCTGCCCCCCTCCCTCCTCTCCTGGCTGCCTCACTTCCCCCCTCCCTCCTCTCCTGGCTGCCTCACTTCCCCCCTCCCTCCTCTCCTGGCTGCCTCACTTCCCCCCTCCCTCCTCTCCTGGCTGCCTCACTTCCCCTGGACAGTAGCCTCCCTGGTCAAACCACAGATATTACACTCTGCAATAACACTGTCTGTCCAGCCTGACCCCGGGCCCCCCTGGAGCCCCCCTGGAGCCCTCGGCCCCTCTGACAGGCACCAGGCCTCTCGCTGAGAGGAGAGGGAGGCAGACCTGGGGTTTGAGTATGGTGAGGTGACCCCATGTGAGATACTGCCAGGGGATAGAACAACATTATGAGAACAACATTACCATACACACACACGGCCATGCACACGCACACACACGCACACAGGCACACACGGTTACTGAACCAAAGGATCAAAGTCCATGATGAAATCCTCGTATCCCATGTAGCAGTCGTCACGTGTGTTCCCAGCCCTCGATGCTTCTCACCTCCCCTGTCCTCTGACTGGGGCCCTCGATGCTGCTCACCTCCCCTGTCCTCTGACTGGGGCCCTCGATGCTGCTCACCTCCCCTGTCCTCTGACTCGGTCTGGGCCCTCGATGCTGCTCACCTCCCCTGTCCTCTGACTGGGTCTGGGCCCTCGATGCTGCTCACCTCCCCTGTCCTCTGACTGGGTCTGGGCCCTCGATGCTGTTCACCTCCCCTGTCCTCTGACTGGGTCTGGGCCCTCGATGCTGCTCACCTCCCCTGTCCTCTGACTGGGGCCCTCGATGCTGCTCACCTCCCCTGTCCTCTGACTGGGGCCCTCGATGCTGCTCACCTCCCCTGTCCTCTGACTGGGGCCCTCGATGCTGCTCACCTTCCCTGTCCTCTGACTGGGTCTGGGGCCCTCGATGCTGCTCACCTCCCCTGTCCTCTGACTCGGTCTGGGCCCTCGATGCTGCTCACCTCCCCTGTCCTCTCACTGGGGCCCTCGATGCTGCTCACCTCCCCTGTCCTCTGACTGGGTCTGGGGCCCTGGGGGAGGGGAGGGGGGGAGGCACTGGCCTCTGCCCAGTACGGTGGGAGGGGAGGGGGGGGCACTGGCCTCTGCCCGGTACGGTGGGAGGGGAGGGGGGGGGTCTCTGGCCTCTGCCCAGTACGGTGGGAGGGGAGGGGGGGGTCTCTGGCCTCTGCCCAGTACGGTGGGAGGGGGGGGTCTCTGGCCTCTGCCCGTTACGGTGGGAGCAGCAGGGGGGAGGGGGGCACTGTCGTGTGTGTGTGCACGGGAGGAGCTTTCGTCCACAAAGGCCAGTTTGCTCAGCATCAGTATCCTGCCCGGCGGCTACGCTCGCAGCATTCTGCCAGACTAAAGCTCCCGAGCTGGGACGGTGCGCTCGGACGGCACCGCCGCTTTGATCACGGCCGTCCAGCGCTCATCGGACCTGGCGTTGGAGCTTTGAAGCGGCGAGGGCCGGCGTTCGGGCAGGCGGGCGGGCGTAGGGAGAGCTGGCGGGAGATGGCGGGCCTGCGGACAGTTTAAAAACAGTCGGGGGGAATGTTATTAAGTGCAGATACATGTGCGCATGAATGGGAAAAGAGAAATAGTGAAATACTGTTCATTTGAGAGCGTGAGGCTGGCTGGGATGGTATTAGGAGAGGCATCCGAGGAATGTCCACAACACCAACGTCTGAACCCACACTGCGTTAGTCTACCCCTCCTTCTCTCATTCTTTTCTCTCTTTCGGTTTCTCCCTCTCTTCCCCCTCCCTCTCTCTCCGTTCTTGTTATGGTCCTGGGGCGGCAGAACAGAAGTGAAATGTTCTTTATTTTTAGTTTGTTATGCTTTTTATTTTAGTAAAGTGAACCTGAAGTAATCATGTTAATTTATTACCAGATGTGTGTGAAATAAAATACGAAATCGAAAGTAGTTTTTTGGTTTTAGCACTCGTGACGACTTGTCCAAAACAAGGAGACTGAAATGATCTTCTGAGGTAAATGTGTCCTGAAGGGACGTTTGCTAGCCAGTATCCTGTGTGACTGGTGTTCTGTGGGCCAGTATCCTGTGTGACTGGTGTTCTGTGGGCCAGTATCCTGCGTGACTGGTGTTCTGTGGGCCAGTATCCTGTGTGACTGGTGTTCTGTGGGCCGGTATCCTGTGTGACTGGTGTTCTGTGGGCCAGTATCCTGTGTGACTGGTGTTCTGTGGGCCAGTATCCTGCGTGACTGGTGTTCTGTGGGCCAGTATCCTGTGTGACTGGTGTTCTGTGGGCAGTATCCTGTGACTGGTGTTCTGTGGGCCAGTATCCTGTGTGACTGGTGTTCTGTGGGCCAGTATCCTGTGTGACTGGTGTTCTGTGGGCCGGTATCCTGTGTGACTGGTGTTCTGTGGGCCAGTATCCTGTGTGACTGGTGTTCTGTGGGCCGGTATCCTGTGTGACTGGTGTTCTGTGGGCCAGTATCCTGTGTGACTGGTGTTCTGTGGGCCAGTATCCTGTGTGACTGGTGTTCTGTGGGCCAGTATCCTGCGTGACTGGTGTTCTGTGGGCCAGTATCCTGTGTGACTGGTGTTCTGTGGGCCAGTATCCTGTGTGACTGGTGTTCTGTGGGCCAGTATCCTGTGTGACTGGTGGTTCTGTGGGCCAGTATCCTGTGTGACTGGTGTTCTGTGGGCCAGTATCCTGTGTGACTGGTGTTCTGTGGGCCAGTATCCTGTGTGACTGGTGTTCTGTGGGCCAGTATCCTGTGTGACTGGTGTTCTGTGGGCCAGTATCCTGTGTGACTGGTGTTCTGTGGGCCAGTATCCTGTGTGACTGGTGTTCTGTGGGCCAGTATCCTGTGTGACTGTGTTCTGTGGGCCAGTATCCTGTGTGACTGGTGTTCTGTGGGCCAGTATCCTGTGTGACTGGTGTTCTGTGGGCCAGTATCCTGTGTGACTGGTGTTCTGTGGGCCGGTATCCTGTGTGACTGGTGTTCTGTGGGCCGGTATCCTGTGTGACTGGTGTTCTGTGGGCCAGTATCCTGTGTGACTGGTGTTCTGTGGGTGTTCTGTGGGCCGGTATCCTGTGTGACTGGTGTTCTGTGGGCCAGTATCCTGCGTGACTGGTGTTCTGTGGGTGTTCTGTGGGCCGGTTATCCTGTGTGACTGGTGTTCTGTGGGCCAGTATCCTGTGTGACTGGTGTTCTGTGGGCCGGTATCCTGTGTGACTGGTGTTCTGTGGGCCGGTATCCTGTGTGACTGGTGTTCTGTGGGTGTTCTGTGGGCCAGTATCCTGCGTGACTGGTGTTCTGTGGGTGTTCTGTGGGCCAGTATCCTGTGGACTGTGTTTCTGTGGGTGTTCTGTGTCCCTGCAGGTGAAGAGGAACGTTTCCGACCTGACCAACATCCCCGTCAGACACCAGCAGTGGGAGGGATGGCCCGCTCCTCATCAGACGACTCGGTAAACAAACACACACAAACCACACAACCACACGCAACCACACGCAACCACACGCAACCACACGCAACCACACGCAACCACACCAACCACACGCCCCACACTGCAAACCACACACACAACTCAACCACGCACCAACGCACCACACTCAACCCCCGCAACCACGACGCACCCACACACACCACACGCAACCACAAACACAACCACGCTCAAACACCCAACCACACACCCTCCCAAACACAACTCACACCACACACCACACACACCACACACAACCACCCGACACCGCTCCCGACACACACAACCACACACGCCCAAACACAACCACACACAACCACACACAACCACACACCCAAGACACAAAGCCACACACAACCACACACAACCCGCCCACATACCACCAACGACCCACACAACACACCAACCACAGCACAACCACACACACGCCCACTAACCACCAACCATCCCAACACCAACCACACACAACCCACACACAACCACACACAACCGCACCAGCCACACCGCCCAATAACACAACCACACACAACCCGACGACAACCACACTCATCCCAGCCGATAACACAACCACACCCGCCACCAATACCAACCTCACACACCGCCCACCCAAACCACCACCCACACCGCCGAACAACCACACACGCTCCAAACCCAACCACACACACACTCACACCACACACCTCACACAACCACAACCGGATCGCCTACCGCCCACACCTCCCACCCACACAACCGCCACACAGCCACCCACACAACACACACTCCACCCAAACCAACCACACACCTCCCACCCAAACACAACCACACACCTCCACAAACAAAACAAACTCGCACCTCAAACACAACCACACCTCCCTAACAACACCACACCTCCCAACACAACCACCCTCCCACCCAAACACACCACACACCTCAACACAACCCACACCACCTCCCACCCAACACAACCCACAGACCCTCCACCCAACACACACCCCACCTCCCAAACACAACCACACCCAAACACAACCCACACACTCCCAAACACATCCAACACACTCCCAAACACAACCACACACCTCGCAAACAAAACCAAGGCCCTTCCACGCTGACCCAACCCAGCCGTGTTCAGACACATCATTCTAAGCCTAACCCTTATCTTGAAGAGTCTTCAAAAGCCCCTAACTCTATTCTCTAACGTCGCCCGTCCCCTCAGACAGAAACAGTCGATCGTGGTCCGGCCTGCAACCATCTGCCGTCCAGTCGAGAGTAAGATGTTGAAACTAATTAAGATGTCAAAGAGGGCTTCCCCTCTTCCCCTCTGTCCTCGTATCTGTGGACATTAAAGCTCACATCATTGAGTGGTCCTGACCCCTGCTGGCTGGAGGTCACGGTTCTTTCAGTCCCGACCCCCAGTCAGACCGCTCAGAGAGCACCTTCACTCACAGGCCCTGATGAAACATCCCCCATCCCCCCTGCCCCTCTCCCATCTCCCCATCCCTCCCCCCTCCCCCTCTTCCTCTTTGACACCATATGTGTGCCCATTCTAATCGTTTGGATTGGACTTTTTTATTTATGCAACTGCGGGCTGTTGGGAGTACGTACATGTTAGACTTTGGAGTCCGCGAGGTGCTACCTTGTTAGCGCTGAGGAGAAACATTGTTTTACTACAGGTTGTTTCTGTGCGTGTGTGTGTGTAGCTTGTGTTGTGTAGCTTGTGTTATGTAGCTTGTGTTGTGTAGCTTGTGTTGTCCCTGTCTCTGTCCTGGCCTGCTTCCAGACATCAGACAGAATACAAAGTGTCTCTTCCTCATGTGGCTGGACAGGCTGCTGTGGTCAGTAAATGACTACGCTGTTTGTTTTGTATCCATCTTGGTTTGTGTCCCTTTTTAAACGCTCCGGTCGTCAATGGGACACCACAACACCTGCACCTGGTCGTTTCTGAGGGTTTCAAACTAAAGCCCGAAGCTTTTAAGATTTGTTTTGGTTTGTTCACTTTGTAGAAGTCAAATAACACATTTGCAAGCGTATGTAACATGTGCCTGAAAGGAGACAAAGCCCTCCGCTTCCTCTTCTGTTGCTGATATTGTTTGCTGTCTGTCCGCTTTGTTTGAACCTTTCAGCCCAGAGCAGCACGTTAGAGTGGTCCACCCTCCTCTGAGAACCTTCTATACACCTCACAGACACACAGACCTGCTACAGACCTCCCACAGACCTGCTACAGACCTTCTATACACCTCACAGACACGCAGACCTGCTACAGACCTCCCACAGACCTGCTACAGACCTTCTATACACCTCACAGACACGCAGACCTGCTACAGACCTGCTACAGACCTTCTATACACCTCACAGACACACAGACCTCCCACAGACCTGCTACAGACCTGCTACAGACCTTCTATACACCTCACAGACACACAGACCTGCTACAGACCTCGTACAGATATACTGACCTACTACAGACCTGCTACAGACCTGCTACAGACCTGCTACAGACCATCTATACACCTCACAGACACACAGACCTGCTACAGACCTTGTACAGATATACTGACCTGCTACAGACCTCAAACATATATACTGACCTCATACAGACAGACATACCTCAGTTTCGGATCGCCCAGTTTTCCTCTTCCCCAATGCTGTGTGTCGGGTGAGCTAAATAAAGCGCTCCTCATGTTTAGTGAAACCATCCAGCCCTTCGGCCTCCCCCACGGTCAGAAGGGCCCGCTCCTCACATCTCCTCGTCTAGCCCCGCAGCTCAAGCTGTTAATATCGTATTATGCATCCCATTTATCCCCCTAGTCCTGTTCAGATTAAGGGATCTCTGATGTGGATGAGCAGGAATATGATGAGGCTGAGGAGATCTGGGCTAGATCACGGAGCAGGGCAGTCATCCAGACAGACCCCCACACCCTCGCTAGGTGTTCAGGCCCAGCTGCATGCATGATTCCTGGGAGGAGATATTAAAAGTGTAATAATGGCTCTCTCCTCCAGACCCCAATGCTTATTGAATCTCCTGAGTTTGTGTGTGTGCGTGTGTGTGTGTGTGTGAGAGAGAGAGTGTGTGTGTGTGTGAGTCTTAACATGGTGAAGGACTGGAGAAGCACTTGAGAAAGGGAAGATAAATCTGATTTCTTGGTTGATTGGCACATGTGTGTGTGTGTGTATTAGTATTAACTATAGTGGAATACTGGTGTGGAAACTGGATATATATATAGAAAGGAAGGAAAGAAGAAAGATGGCTGACTATCATCCTTTTATTCCAGATCTATTCCTCCCTCCTCCTCCTTATCTCCTCCCCCTTCCCCTGTACCTCCCCCCCTCTCCCCTCTCCTCCCCCCCACCTCCCACTGTGTAGCAGCAGCAGTCCTCTGGAACTCCAGTCAGGTTCACAGGTTAGACGCCGCACTGCTGGCAAACCAATTACCCTCCCTGGCCGTCACGCTGGCCGTCACGCTGAGGGGAAACATTCACTCTTCACATCCAGGTCGAGATCATTCCAGAGACCAGATAAATATAGATAATTGATTCACTTCCCGGACTCGCTGTCGTACGTCGACGCTGCTCAGAAGTCCCAGGGTCGTCCGCCCCCCGTCCCGCTGAAGCGTTCCGTAGGAGCACACGTACTTGTCGGGGAGCGAGATGTTTGTTTTGCTACGGTATGACGTCAGCGCCCTTCTTGAGTTCCTTAGTAAGTGTCACACACTGAAACGAGAGAGGCAGCTGGATGCGCTGGTGGTGTTCAGTGTGAAGGACTGGTGGTGTTCTAGGTCAGAGGAACACACTCAGGTGGGGTTCAGGTGTGAGGACTGGTGGTGTCTAGGTCAGAGGAACACACTCAGGTGGGGTTCAGGTGTAAGGACTGGTGGTGTTCTAGGTCAGAGGAACACACTCAGGTGGGGTTCAGGTGTGAAGGACTGGTGGTGTTCTAGGTCAGAGGAACACACTCAGGTGTGAGGGTTCAGGTGTGAAGGACTGGTGTGTTCTAGGTCAGAGGAACACACTCAGGTGGGTTCAGGTGTGAAGACTGGTGGTGTTCTAGGTCAGAGGAACCCACTCAGGTGGGGTTCAGGTGTGAAGGACTGGTGGTGTTCTAGATCAGAGGAACACCTCAGGTGGTGTTCAGGTGTGAAGGAGTTCAGGTGTGAACCCACCTGAGTGAGGAGAAGGCCTGGTTTCAATCGTCAGAAGCGGGTTCTGTGTCGGGGGGGAAAGAGAGTGTTTGGTGGGGGGGCAGGGGGGCTAGCACCGCTATTTCTCCCAGCTCTCCTCTCTCCCTCTCTCTCGCGCCTCCAACTTACGCTCTCTCTCCCCTCTCTCCCCCCCTCTCCTTCCTTCTCTCTATCTCATCCTCTCTCTCTCTATCCTCATCCTCTACTCCCCCCATCTCTCCATCTCTCCCTCTCTCGACCTCACTCCTCTCTCCTCTCCTCTACTCTCCCTCTCTCACCGCTCTCTCATCTCTCTCTCCCCCCCCCCCCACCCCACCCCACCCCAAAACCCCCACCCCCCCCCCCCCAACCCCCCCCCCCACCACCCCCCCAACCCCCCCCCCCCACACCCCCCCCCCCCACAAACATCCCTCTCTCTCTCTCTCCACTCCTCTCTCGCTCATCATCTCCCATCTCCTCTCCTCCTCTCTCTCCCCTCCACTCAATCCCGCCCCCTCTCTCCACACCTCCTCCCACTCTCCACCCTTCCTCTCTTTGATTTTTCCTACATCTCTCTCGCCCCTCGTGTCCACCTCCCCCTCCTCCTCGCTAACAGCTTTGATTGCAGCTTTCTCCTCCTACACACCTGCGGGAGTGGATTGACAGTTGGCGGTACATCCTTATTAGACCTCCCCTCCCTCCTCCCTCCCCCTCCTCCCCTCCCCCCAGCCCTCCAGTAATTGCTGACATTTTATCCAGTGTTTCATGGTGTTTGCTAATGTATTAATGCTCCCGCTCTCTGAGGGGCCCTGGGCCTCGGACGCCCCGCCTCCTTAATGGAACTTTCCACCTGACGGGCCCCGTCGCGGCTTATTGGGGCCTGCCGGTTGCCGTAGCGACAGAGCTCAGCGATAATCTCGCACAGAGCCCCCCTGTGTGATTGCCGCCTTCAGGTGACATTCAGTACAGGGAGCTGTGTCTCTCTCCTCTTCTGTGTGTGTGTGTGTGTCTCTCTCTCTCTGTGTGTGTGTCTCTCTGTGTGTGTGTGTGTGTCTCTCTCTCTGTGTGTGTGTGTCTCTCTCTGTGTCTGTCTCTCTCTCTCTGTGTCTATCTATCTCTCTCCTCTCTGTCTCTCTCTCTCTCTCTCTGTGTCTCGCCTCGTTGGCTCTCTCTCTCTCTCTCTCTCTCTCTGTGTGTCTGTCTCTCTCTCTCTCCTGTGAATGGTCGTGGTGTCTCTCTCTCTACCTCTCTCTCTCTCTCTCGCTCTCTCTCTCTCGCTCTCTCTCTCTCTCTCTCTCCTCTCTCTCTCTCTGTAAATAACTCACAGGGCTGTAATAGGAAGTGTTGTCCATCTGTAGCATAGAGGGCCTCGAACACCTGCTGTTGTGCAACTGATGACGCATACACACACACACACACACACACGATGCATACACACCAACACACGATGCACACACAACACACACACACCAACACACGATGCATACACAAACACACACACTGACACACCAACAAGTCTCTGGCTTGCCTTTTTGAACCATGCACACACAGTCAGATGCTCACACACACACACACACACACACACACACACACCACACACACACACACACACACACCACACACACACTGCCTCTGTGCACGACCCCAGATGCTAATCAGGAGTGACATATCTCCTACTGCCTCAGAGGTAACCTGAAAAGAGAGAGAATCAACAGGTGTTTAGGGTGGGGCTCCTCTCTCTCCCTCCCTCTCTCTCTCTCCCCTCCCTCTCCCCTTCTATGTCTCTCGCTCTTTCTTCTCCCGGTCCTCCCCGTCTTTATTTTCTCCTTTGCTCTGTTGTCCCCCTCTCTCTTCTCCTCATCAAAGAGCAGCAGCACTAAGGTGGCTGGGAGGCCACGGCCGTCAGTGCAGCTGCCTGCAGTAATTATCTCACACTCACAGCCAGACACCTAATCCAAACACTACCCCGCACAGGAACAAGGGAAAAACACCAAACAGAGGATGAAGGGAGAGAGAGAGAGAGGAAGAAAGAGAGAGAAACTGAGGAATGGGAGTGTGGAGAGAGAGGGAGGAGGAGGAGGAGGAGGGGGTTAGAGAGTGAGAGGGAGAGAATTCTTTCTCTCCCTGCCGGTCCTGGTGCTTAGGGCTTCAATGCAAGTGTTAATTAAAATAATCTAAAAAAGAGGAGCTAGTTCTTTTGTGTGGGGTTGGAGGGGAGGGTCACGAGGGGGGTTGACCCCTCTCCTCTGCCCCGCGGCAAGGCTCCTTCTCCCAACACCACCCTGCCTCTTTACCCCACGGCTGACTGTGCTAACACACCATAACACCACCATTCTACTACACCACTGCAGTGCCCCTCATCCAAACAGACTGGCTATAACTACCACACCATAACACCACCATTCTACTACACCACTGCAGTGCCCCTCATCCAAACAGACTGGCTATAACTACCACACCATAACACCACCATTCTACTACCCCCACCGCAGTGCTCCTCATCCAAACAGACTGGCTATAACTACCACACCATAACACCACCATTCTACTACACCACTGCAGTGCCCCTCATCCAAACAGACAGGCTAGAACTACCACACCATACTAGACTCTACCAAACTACCCCACAGATCCACACGCTACTGAGCAGGCACACACAGCTACTCTACCAAACTACCACACACTACTGCACTACAACATGTTATGGGCCAATGTGGTTCCTCTACAATCTGCTGCTGCCATGAAACCCTTCTACCTGTTACCTCTGTGACTGCTACTGTTACCACCACCCCAACACACTGTTACCACTAGAGCCCGACCGATAAAGGATTTTTAAGGCCGATACCGATACAAATATTTGGTGATTAAAAAATCTGATATGTCGATATCGGCCGATATAATCCAGAAACGCATAACAAAACAAACTGATTTCCCTACAACCTTATTTGTATTCACATTTAGTCACTTTTAGCAGAAGTTCTTATCCAGAGTGACTAAGTACAGGGATATTCACAGAGGCAAGTAGGGTTAAATGCCCTGCCCAAGGACACAACGTCATTTGACACGGCCGGGAATCGAACCAGCAACCCTCTGATTAACTGCTTAGCCATCTGACTCCTGTTATTATTTCCTCACTAAAATAATATGATAATGCCGTTTCTGATAAATAACATTTATAAAATACAAATTTAAGATATGAAACTCAAAGTCCTTTGAACAAAAACACAATTATCATTATAAATACCGATACCGATAGTTTGGGAAAATGCCTATATCGGCCGATAATACCCTCAAGGCCCCCATTGACAGGGGAAGCCATCAACTTTATGTATACACTTGTTAGGCCCTCAGAGGAAAGCCCTTTCATTGTCCAGGAGCGCTGAAGGACCCGGGGGGGCAGGTCCTCACACGCGCTGAAGGACCCGGGGGGGCAGGTCTCGCTCACAGGTCCTCACGCTGAAGGACCCGGGGGGGCAGGTCCTCACAGCGCTGAAGGACCCGGGGGGGCAGGTCCTCAGAGCGCAGGGCGTTAGCGCTAGGCGTTAGCCCCGGCACGTTTCATTACCACTCCATCACAAAGCCGATTACCACAGACATCTTCAGATACGGCCATCAGGCAGGCCATGTGAGGTGTCTCTGGAGGGAACAGGCCAACTACAAGAAGACTTGCATCCCAACTGTCACATTTTAGATTGGATTTTGAAGAGAAATGGATTTAATAGGTCTCCTTCCATTTTTATAATTTAATTTTTTTACTTATATTGTTGTTGTTCATCTAACATGCTTCGTTTTACTGTCAGCTAGTCTTTGTAATAATATAGATGAGTTTATCTAGCAGGTGTTTCATCTGAAGCGAAAGCGTGGGGGGGGTTCGATCCTGCATCCTCTTGATCTGCACTCATGTGCTCTAACCACTAAGCTGCTCCCATCCCGTCTAGATATTCCCAAGTTTCCCCATTCAGGGGCAAGTTCCCTCCCTAACCCTCATACCCGACTGGAAATGAACCCAATGTTTACCCCCTCCCTCCCCCCTCCCTCCCCCCCCCCATCCATCCCTCCCTCCCTTCCCCACCACCTTTTCAAATTCCACAAAAATCCTCCTTGAATAAAAAGGATCAACTCGTGACGAAATATGACATGACACGACGACACGTGAAGAAACCCTCGGTGGGGATTTGCAGCCGTGGGGGGTTCAGGGTTCGGGTTACGACGGCCAGGGTTCAGGGTTCGGGTTACAGGGGACTGACGGCCGGGCAATCCAGATAAGTGGTTCTTCCCTGGTGTCCCGGCCTCCGCTCTGCTCACACACCACACACACACACACACACACCACACACACACACACACACCTCGCTCTGCTCCCAGAGAAGATTACCAGGACTGGGACTCTCTCCTGTGCCTGTGTGGCCTGACGTAGCGGGACCTCCGCGTGGGAATCTCCCGCCCCCGGGGGGGTCAGTCCTGTCACATGACCTGCCGGACGACCTGGACCGTGTGTCCTCGTCTGGTGCCGGGGTGGGACGGGCAGAGGCGCTGGTCGTGGTCAGAGGAACAGACTCGGAGATGTTTGGCGATGGCAACAGCGCATTTTCCAAGCTGATTGGGGGATGGAGCGAGCTGTCCTGATTGGGGGATGGAGCGAGCTGTCCTGACTGGGGGGACGGAGTGAGCTGTCCTGACTGGGGGACGGAGCAAGCTGTCCTGATTGGGGGACGGAGCAAGCTGTCCTGACTGGGGGACGGAGCAAGCTGTCCTGATTGGGGGACGGAGTCAGCTCTCCTGACTGGGGGACGGAGCGAGCTGTCCTGACTGGGGGACGGAGCAAGCTGTCCTGACTGGGGGGACGGAGCGAGCTGTCCTGATTGGGGGACGGAGCAAGCTGTCCTGACTGGGGGGACGGAGCGAGCTGTCCTGACTGGGGGACGGAGCGAGCTGTCCTGACTGGGGGGACGAGCGAGCTGTCCTGACTAGGGGGACGGAGCGAGCTGTCCTGACTGGGGGGACGAGCAGGCTGTCCTGACTGGGGGGACGGAGCGAGCTGTCCTGACTGGGGGGACACAGTGAGCTGTCCTGACTGGGGGGAAGGAGTGAGCTGTCCTGACTGGGGGACGGAGCGAGCTGTCCTGATGGGGGGACCAGTGAGCTGTCCTGACTGGGGGGAAGGAGTGAGCTGTCCTGACTGGGGGGACGGAGCGAGCTGTCCTGACTGGGGGGACCAGTGAGCTGTCCTGACTGGGGGGAGAGCGAGTTGTCCTGACTGGGGGGACGGAGCAGCTGTCCTGATTGGGGGGACGGAGTGAGCTGTCCTGACTGGGGGGAGGAGCGAGCTGTCCTGACTGGGGGGAGGAGTGAGCTGTCCTGACTGGGGGACGGAGTGAGCTGTCCTGACTGGGGGGGGAGCGAGCTGTCCTGATTGGGGGACAAAGCGAGCTGTCCTGACTGGGGGACGGAGCAGGATATTACTCATCAGGCTGTTGTTCCTGCCTTCACCTCCTAAATGACCCAGTTAATGGGAACTGGAAACACAATGGTCAACATAGCGGACACATTCTAATCTCTTTGGTCTTTCTCTCAGCACCCGACGCAGATTAAAGCACTTTGATTGGAGATTAATCTACAAACAAGACTATATGCCTTTTAGTCCAACAATTGGCTTATTCTGAGTGTGTTAAACCAGCCTTATAACTAACACCGAGCAGCCTATTGTGATTGTGCGACACTGTGTGTTGTGGTCTTTGTTCTGTGTCAGTCGTCAGTGTGTCGGCTAGGCCTCAGTGGGTACAGTGTTCGGGACCATAGAGGGACCAGGCTAGCATGAAGAATCCCCCTCGGAGCGGAGAGAGAGGAGAGAGAGGAGAGGGAGAGAAAGCCTCCACACTCTCTCTCTGGTGCCTTTCAGGCTCTGTTGCCGTTGCGTGTAATCGGCCTCCGATTCAACAGCCAGCAGCTGGTCTTAGTGGGAGTCGGTTGCAGACAATAGGCCAGATTCCACATCCCCATCGCACCCCCCCCCGCCCCATCGAACGCGACCCCCCCACGCTGGAGGAACACCAGACCAGGGCACTGTCCCGCTTCTCCTCCCCACCCCACTCTGAGGTCTGGGGTTAACTAACCAGGCCCCTCCCCTCCACCAGAGAACATCTGGGGGGTAGAGGGTCCCCCTCCCCCTGCTTCCTACCTGAGCTTCCTCCTCTAGCCTCCTTCCCTAGCCCCCTAGCCTCCTTCCCTAGCCCCCTCGCCTCCTTCCCTAGCCCCCTAGCCTCCTATCCCAGGGGTGCTTCCAGGACAGGTATTGTACTGTATAATGAGTCCCTCTGGTCTGCAGACGTTTCCAGCCTTTTGTACTCCTTAATTAGAAGACGCTGCCTATACCCTGATGGTGTCTGAGTGGTGTGTGTGTGTCTGAGTGTGTGTGTGTGTGTGTCTGAGTGTGTGTGTGTGTGTGTGTGTGTGTGTCTGAGTGTGTGTGTGTCTGTGTGTGTGTGTGTGTGGTGTGTGTGTGTGTGTCTGAGTGTGTGTCGATGTGTGGTCTGAGTGTGTGTGTGCACTGACTAGACCCTCGTGAGATCAGAATGGTTCAGCTGAGTGACGTCACGTCTCACTTCAGAGGATTCCAGGAAGTTAGTGTTTGGATGGAAAGTGTATTCTGATGTGTTAATTGTAATGTGTGTGTGTGTGTGTGTGTGTGTGTGTGTGTGTGTGTGTGTGTGTGTGTGTGTGTAGATGACGCTAGCCGTGTCTGGGATCAGCTACCCCTGTCATCATCTGAGCGTCTGCCGGAGGTCATCGCCAGCCACCACCCAGGAGCCCACAGAAGATGTAAGAAGATGTAACACTCACACACACTCTCAAACACACACACTCTCACACTCACACACACACTCACACACACACTCACACACACTCCCACACACACACACACTCTCACTCACACACACACTCTCACTACACACTCCCACACACTCACACACACACTCTCACCACTCACACACACACTCACACACACTCACACACTCACACACACACTCTCACACACACACACTCTGACACACACACACTCTCACACACACACACACTTTAATTTGATCGTCATGTGTTTGGAGCCACTGTAGCTGCCATCGTGTGACGACTCTCCCTTCCCCTCTCTCTCTCTCTCTCCCTCCTCCTCTCTCCCTCTCCCCCTCTCTCTCTCCACAGTGTGTAGACGTCCACATGATCAGTGACAGTGAGGGCGATGACTTCGAGGACGCGTCAGAGTTCGGCGTTGACGAATCAGAGATGTTCGGGATGGGCGCCTCCACCTGCCGAAAAACACAGATGAGTACGCTCACGCCGTTTTCTGTCATGGCTACGCTCGGCCAGCAAGCACTTAGAACTTCCTGTTTATTTCCTTGTTTTGCACTAAGCACTTCCTGTTTATTTCCTAGTTTGCACTTAGCACTTCCTGTTTATTTCCTGGTTTGCACTAGCACTTCCTGTTTATTTCCTGGTTTGCACTAAGCACTTCCTGTTTATTTCCTGGTTTGTGTGTGTTGTGTTGACGTGTGTGTGTGTGTGTTTTCCCTTCAGTGCCCGAGAACAGCGAGAACGAGGGCGACGCCTTACTGCACTTTACTGCCGAGTTCTCACAAGGTGGGTTCAGCTCGGTGACGGGCTCATTTCAGAGGCTCTGTCATGGAGAAGGAAGGTGTAACCAGGATGCTGTGTGTGTATTTGTGTCCCCCTGTGTGTGTGTGTGTGTGTGCCCCAGGTATGGAGAATGCCATCCCGTTTTCTACATCGGCTCACTGGAAGCAGCATCTCAAGAGGCCTTCTTCGCAAAGCCAGAGATGTAAGTATCTCCTTTACAGTCCAGCACACACACACACATACACTCCAGCAGACCCACACACATACACACACACACACACACACACACACATACACTCCAGCACACACACACACACACACACACACACACCTCCAGCACCACACACACACACACACTGGCCATTTGATATCAGATCATAATCCCATCATTAGATTTTCCTCATAGCAACAGCTGAGATGTATTTATAGACTTCTGATTTCCCCACTTTTGTCCTCTTAACGAGCGAGAGCTGTATCAACTGACAGCTTGAGAGGATCACCGTCTTATTAGGAGGGGAGGACACTGCAAGATGTTCAGGGGGCTTTTGGGAGGGAGGGGGGGGAGGGAGGGAGGGGAGGGAGAGGGGGGGAGGGGGAGCTCGCTTGGCTTCTTGCCTGTCTCCCGGATGTTCTCCCTCCTTGAGCCAGTGCAATATGGCTCCTCTCTCTGATGTCGCCATGGCGCCCTGTGCTTCCAACACAAGTCCTGGCGGGAAATATAATTAATTTTATTTTATCATTTTACTTCGACCAATCATGATGTCCGGTGAGAGCCTGCGCCCGCGCCCTGGGGACACCTTCGGCGGGCCGCACAAGGTGGATATTAATCGCCCCTCCCCTCGAACTGAAGTTATGATGGAGTGACTCTGATTTTTGTCCCAGAGATGTTTTGGACTTTTATCCTTTCATGGGACGGACAAACCTCAACCCTCATCCATCCAGATCCTCTTCTCCCCCTCATCCCTTCTCCCCCTCATCCCTTCTCCCCCTCATCCCTTCTCCCCCTCATCCCTTCTCCTCCTCATCCCTTCTCCCCCTCATCCCTTCTCCCCCTCATCCCTTCTCCTCCTCATCCCTTCTCTCCCTTCTCCTCCTCATCCCCCCTCTCCTCCGCTCCTGTGCCCCTGACTGCCTGTTCATTAAGTGGATATTGGAACGGTGAAGATTGCAGTGTGTGGAAAAGAGGGGGAGAGGGGGGGGGGTGTAGCTTAGAGAAATCTGTCTCACTCTCAAGGCTCTGAAAGGCTAATCACTAAGTAAAACACTACATTTGATGAAGTGTTTCTGCAGGGGAGGTGTGTGTGTGTGTGTGTGTGGTTATTGAGATACACTCAATCCAGCCTTAATGAAAATGGTTGTGTCCAGTGAGCCCTTGGTGGGATCAGTGAGTATCCTGACGGAGGAGACAGGCCAGCCTTCACCAGGCCCAGATCCCCCTTAAGCCCTCTCAAGACAGCGGCTAATCGCCCTAACCCCGCTCTGCGCGCTCTCATCTGCGCCCACACACAGACACACATCAACATTCATAGCCTGGTCTGACGGGGGTGGGAGGGGCAAGAGGGCCATCATGCTCTCCAAAGTATCCTCTCAGAGAGAGACCCCCCCCCTCCACCTCGCCGCCCCCCTCCTCCTCGCCCCCCTCCTCTTCCTCGCCCCCCTCCACCTCGCCACCTCCTCGCCCAAGAGCAGTGGTAGGACGGAGGCAGGTGGAGGATGGAGGCAGGTGGAGGATGGAGGCACTTGGAGGAGAGGAACTGTTTCTTCTCCCTCGCGTCTCTCTAGTGACACTCCTCTTCCCGACGATCCGTAGAGAGAGAGATCAGCGTTGTAGAGAGAGAGAGATCAGCGTTGTAGCTTTCGTCTGCTTCGGCCCCTGAGAGATCCGACAGGGAGGTGGAGGAGGTGTGTGGAGGAGGTGCGTGGAGGAGGTGGAGGAGGTGCGTGGAGGAGGTGGAGGAGGTGCGTGGAACGCCCCCCTGCAGAAGGAGAGACCGGAACAGGCCTTGCAGGGGAAGAGGAGGGCTCAGGATAGAATAGATTGTAATTTATATTGACGCCTGTCGGCTGTTTATTGACTCTGCTTGGACATAGTTTGATCCGTAGTCAGTGTTTTGCTCAGAACATCTCACTTCATTGCAGATTAAAGTATTCCTCGGAGTCCGTATGGACTGGTTAAACGACACCTGGGGAAGAGACCTCAGGGGGGGGGGTGTGTGGGGAGGGGGGGGGACTTCATTTTAAAGTTTCTATTTATACAGAAATAATGTGTTTTCAATGGTCTCACCCCCCCACCCTCAGGAAGAGCCTAGCTAGCATTGATCTGCCTGTGTTTTCACAGTGTGTGAGGTCACTGGATCAGTTATCTGAGCCGCTCATTTTGAAGTGTTTGTTTTCTCCCGGCTGCTGGACATGGAGTGATCACTTTCTTTCACACCCTGACCAGCTCCCCTGGTCTCCCTCGACGCAACCGGCCACATAATTAAAAACCTCCTGCGCCACGACACACGGGCCACGCCGCGCGCGAGAGCCACGCCCGTCTGTCACACAGCCTGTCTGCCTGCCTGTCTGCCTGTCTGTCACACTGCAGACCTGAGGATAGTGGAGTGATGTCATGGAGGCCTGGGAGCTGGAGAACAGACAGACAGACAGGCAGATGGGTAGGGAGGCAGACAGACGGGCAGACGGCTAGGGAGGCAGACAGGTAGGGAGGCAGACGGGTAGACAGACAGACAGGCAGACGGGGAGGCAGACAGACGGGCAGACGGCTAGAGAGGCAGACAGGCAGGCAGGCAGACAGTTAGGGTGGCAGACAGGTAGGGTGGCAGACAGGTAGGGTGGCAGACAGGTAGGAGGCAGACAGACGGGTAGGGAGGCAGACAGACGGGTAGGGAGGCAGACAGACGGGCAGACAGGCAGGGAGGCAGACGGCTAGAGAGGCAGACAGGCAGGCAGGCAGACAGTTAGGGTGGCAGACAGGTAGGGTGGCAGACAGGTAGGGTGGCAGACAGGTAGGGAGGCAGACAGACGGTAGGGAGGCAGACAGGTAGGGAGGCAGACAGACGGGTAGGGAGGCAGACAGACGGGGAGAACAGGCAGGGAGGCAGACGGGTAGACAGACAGGCAGACGCTAGGGAGGCAGACAGGTAGGGAGGCAGACAGACGGGTAGGGAGGCAGACAGGTAGGGAGGCAGACAGACGGGTAGGGAGGCAGACGGGTAGGGAGGCAGACGGGTAGGGGAGGCAGACAGGTAGGGAGGCAGACAGACGGGTAGGGAGGCAGACAGGTAGGGAGGCAGACAGATAGGTAGGGAGGCAGGTAGGGAGGCAGACGGGTAAGGAGGCAGACAGACGGGCAGACAGGTAGGGAGGCAGACAGGTAGGGAGGCAGACAGGCACTGTTCAGAGGCAGGTGTATTGTCACATCGCTGGTGTTCCACCGACCCGGAGCACAGAAACTAATTTGTTAGAAGCAAACAAACACTTGTTTCATGGGTGATGAGAGTGTCCTGTTGCCTTATCAAAACAGCCCCACGTCTGTAAAGGCTGAGAGTTCTGTGTGGATCCGTATGTGAGAAAGTGGTATTGTGGGTGTGTGCCTGTTTGTGAGAGCGAGAGAGATTGGTGTGTGTGTGTGTGTGTGTGTGTGTGTATGTATGAGGGAGAGATTGTGTGTGTGGTGTGAGAGAGAGAGATTTCCCACTCCAGTTACCTATAATAACATGGTCCATGCAGGATGTGAAGCCCTGGCCAGATGTGACCTGCCTTCCCTCTATCCTCCACCTGCCTGGATCCTCCTGTTCTCCTCCCTCTCTCCTCCACCTGCCTGCCCTCTCCTCCCTCTCTCCTCCACCCTGCCTGCCCTCTCCTCCCTCTCTCCTCCACCTGCCCTCTCCTCCCCCTCTCCTCCACCTGCCTGGATCCTCCTGCTCTCCTCCCTCTCTCCTCCACCTGCTGCCCTCCCTCTCCTCCACCTGCCTTCCCCTCTCCTCCACCTGCCTGGTTCCTCCTGCTCTCCTCCCTCTCCTCCACCTGCCTTCCCTCTCCTCCACCTGCCTTCCCTCTCCTCCACCTGCCTGGTTCCTCCTCTCTCCTCCCTCTCCTCCACCTGCCTGCCCTCTCCTCCCTCTCTCCTCCACCTGCCTTCCCTCTCCTCCACCTCCTTCCCTCTCCTCCACCTGCCTGGTTCCTCCTGCTCTCCTCCCTCTCCTCCCACCTGCCTGCCCTCCTCCTCCCTCTCTCCTCCACCTGCCTGCCCTCTCCTCCCTCTCTCCTCCACCTGCCTGCCCTCTCCTCCCTCTCTCCTCCACCTGCCTGCCCTCTCCTCCCTCTCTCCTCCACCTGCCTTCCCTCTCCTCCCTCTCTCCTCCACCTGCCTCCCTCTCCTCCCTCTCTCTCCTCCACCTTCCTGCCCTCTCCTCCCTCTCTCCTCCACCTGCCTGCCCTCTCCTCCCTCCTCTCTCCTCCACCTGCCTGCCCTCTCCTCCCCTCTCTCCTCCACCTGCCTGCCCTCTCCTCCTGCTCTCCTCCACCTGCCTGGATCCTCCTGCTCTCCCTCTCTCTCTCTCCTCCACCTGCCTGCCCTCTCCTCCCTCTCTCCTCCACCTGCCTTCCCTCTCTTCCTCCACCTGCCTGGATCCTAGTTGACTGGCTGGATGACTGACTGGCTAGTTGACTGACTGACTGGCTAGTTGACTGGCTGACTGGCTAGTTGGCTGGCTGACTGGCTAGTTGGCTGGCTGACTGGCTAGTTGGCTGGCTGACTGGCTAGTTGGCTGGCTGACTGGCTAGTTGGCTGGCTGTCTGGGTGACTGGCTGGCTGGCTGGGTGACTGACTGGCTAGTTGACTGGCTGGCTGTCTGGGTGACTGGCTGGGTGACTGACTGGCTAGTTGGCTGGCTGACTGGCTAGTTGGCTGTCTGGCTGGGTGACTGGCTGGCTAGTTGACTGGCTGGGTGACTGGCTGGCTAGTTGACTGGCTGGCTGGCTGGCTGGGTGACTGGCTGGCTGGGTGACTGGCTGGCTAGTTGACTGGCTGGCTGTCTGGGTGACTCACAGAGCTGCAGGGTGTGTTGTGGAGTGTGAGGAGAAACCTGTTAGTGTTGTCTGGTAGGAGGTTCTGAGAGAGACACTGTTGAGCTGTGTGAACACTAGAGCAGTTTAGCTCACAACACTCTCTCTTTCTCACACACACACACACACATCTTTTTGAATGGGGTGAACAGGTGTCGAGACTCCCCATAACAAGGGCTCATAGAGTCACTCTCTGTCCCAGGTTAGACCCAGTCAGTTAGGTTTAGTGGGGATTTGCATGTCACTGTGGAGCCAAGGAGGGGATGGGGAGGGCAGAGAGAGAGAGAGAGAGAGAGGATGGGGAGGGCAGACAGAGAGAGAGAGAGAGAGAGAGGATGGGAGGGCAGACAGAGAGAGAGAGAGAGAGAGAGATGGGGAGGGCAGACAGAGAGAGAGAGAGAGAGAAGGATGGGGAGGGCAGAACAGAGAGAGAGAGAGAGAGAGAGAGAGAAGAAGGATGGGGAGGCAGACAGAGAGAAAGCGAGACAGAGAGAGAGAGAGAGAGAGAGAGAGATAGAGTAGATAGAGAGAGAGGATGGGGAGGGCAGACAGAGATGAGAAAGAGAGAGAGAGGACGTGGAGGACAGACCAGAGAGAGAAAGAGACAGAGCGAGTGAGGATGGGAGGGCAGACAGCGAGGGGAGAGAGAGAGAGGATGTGGTGAGGTGCAGACGAGAGAGAAAGAGAGTTAGAGGATGAGGGCAGACAGAGAGAGAAGAGGAGAGAGAGAGAGGAGACGGGCAGACAGAGAGATGGAGTAAGAGAGAGAGGATGGTAAGAGATGGGCGAGACAGAGATAGAAATAATAGAGAGGAACAAACAAAAAACCAATAGAACCTGGTTAGGGCAGACGAGATATAGACAGA